>CAHIKZ030002091.1:0-25000 GCA_903632075.3 Acanthosepion pharaonis | reverse complement strand
AATGTTGTGGGGTGGTTTTCGATTGACCGAACAGAGTCACTTTTTTGTCATTTAAATTGTTCTGCAGAAACCGGAACAGATGAAATTCTGAAAGTTAGGAGTTTGGCATTTCTACTTTTCTGTAAGATATGTTTTCTGTAAGTTTCTGTAAGCTATGTTTTGCATTAACAAATTCTTGCGTTGTCGTTGGGGAAAATGACACCTTTTCGATTTGCTAAATTTGGCCGTTTTTTTTAAATAGCTCCATTGAGATGGGTGAGTTGGTCGTGATACTTCCTTGTAATTATTACTTCAGCGGCTGGAAGAAGCTCAAAATGAATTACAATCCCACTAAACAGACAGCTTCATTGAATTCAAGCCCACTTTAGCTACAGGTTCTCCTCATTCATAAGCTTGTTTTCAACTCCGTTTGCATCGAACGTTATCATAAACGATCCATTTTTCATCGCATGTGACAATTCTGTCCAAGAGCGGTTCCTTTTCGTGGCTATCAGCGGAGAGAACGCGATCAAGCTTGTTCTGTTTCGTCAGAGAATGTTGCACCCACGTATCGATTTTGGAAAAGAACTGAAGTGTTTTCAAATGGCGAAATCCAGTTGAGATATCGATTTTCAAACTCTTAGCAATTTCTCCAGTCGAACTCTTCTGTTTATTCTCCACGATATCAACCCGAGGATCTTCAGAGCCTAGCTGATCGTTTAGATTAAAATCACTCTGGCGAAATCTGCGAAACTACTTTCTGGTCCATTCAAATAAAATGCTTTTTGTCGTAGCTCCGACGCTTATTCTTTTCCGAAATTCATAGAGCATAATATGGTGATAAATGCAACGATTAATCCCACATCTTTAAGGCATTCATTTGTGGATATTTGTGTCAGCGTTTGACAAAGTCTGACTCGCAAGTGAACGATGCAAGCACACCAGAAATTGGCACCAAAATAAACTCTAGTGTCGAGTTGTGGTCATTTTATATTAACAATAAAAATCGTACACAAACTTTTGAAATGATCTGGTATATCTTCCAGAAGATCCCTAGATATATGTGGGGTGATGGATAGCGGCTCCTAATGTGATATCGGCGAACCGAGTTCGAACTGCAGTCGATTTCGTTACGTTAATTTACTCGCATATTAGTAACTCAGCTATAGGATAAATAGCAGAGTAGTTTAGATTCTCTCGCCTTAGGTAAGAGCCAACGAAGAACAATAAAAAGTCATAGCAATTCACAGTGCAAAAGCGTCTCCGGGTCTTTGCGGGTGACGAATTATTTCCCACCTTTGAACCTCTCTCTCACCTTTCGTTACTCTATTGCTATTTTCTCGGACGAACTACATTCCTTGGTCCACCAGTTTTAGCCTTCACAGCAAGGATTTATCATACTACTTACATAGTAGCAAACCACCTACATTCCCACCGAGAAGTAAGTTTGTTGTAGTATGTTAATATATATGACCATTTGTAGATGTCTGTTTATTAGCATGACCTCAGAATTTATATTTAACACAAAATACCACAAAATATGAAACAAGAAGGAATAAAAACAGTTTTATAACAAGAACATTTATATTTAGTTTTGTGTAATGATGTACATGCGTAGAGGTCACTATTTTGTTGGTGTTATGTCCCTTTGGCTGAATTAAAGTTTTACTGATGAAATTGAAATATTTTTATCTGAGCTCACAAAAGTTGAATGAATTATAAAGCTGAGAAATGCTGAATAAACTTTTAGCTTTAGAAAAATATTTCAAAGAGAAAAGCTCTTGTTGCTTGTTTGGAAATGTTTGTATGTTTGTGATGTAGTTTTGAAAATTTCGTACGTACGTGCATGCGTGAATATATTTTCATAGGCTTCTGATAGAACATGGTCAAGACGCAAATCCTTTAAAGTTACATCTTCGTAGGCGAAATGAAGAAAGAAGGAAGAAGAAGAATGAACAAGCTCGTGTCTGCTATTTATAATTAATGTAACCACGTGATAGGACACCAGAAACATGGCGGGAAAATTTGACGCTTTGATTATAAGCGCTGGAAAAATATTTGTACGTGGGTGGATTGCAACGCTCATTTGTGTGTTTATCGACCAATTAGAAGCTGATATTTCCTGAAAATCTGTATGAAGCTGGGTAAGCTCTTTGATCCACTTTTTGCACAGATTTGTACAAAATTCAACATTGATAAGAAAGTGTTATGGGGATGCTAAAAGTTCACCCAAACAGCTTCTTCTCGCGAACCATTCCTCTGTGAAAAAGAGAATGTTTTCAGATCTTCCCCTCCTATCCATATAAACTGTTCCTTAACTTAACAATCTACCTTGAGTGGCCTCCGGGCCTTGTACAGGCTAACCCTTACTGTAAAAAAAAAGAAAAAGAAAAAAAAGAAAAAGAAAAAAAAAGATGATAAAGAAAAAGAAATTGTGGAGAGCCATGATTGACTATGGACGATAAATGATATTCGAAATACTCCGTTTCAAGGTTAGTTGTAACGATTTAAAACTGACGTAAATATTATCCACAATTAATTTTCACGCTGACGTAATTTAAATGACAAATAATTGCTGAAATGACGAACAAAAGCTGAAATGTAAATTATATATTAAATTATTTTCTAATTACTTCGAAAATTAAATATCCTTCTTAAACTTAATGCACAAAATGAACGGGTCCAAGCAGTGAATTAAATCAGCTATTTCATTTTCTTAGAGTTTAGCTATGAATTATTTTTCTATTTACAAATATATTAAATCTAAGGGGACAAATGTGACACGACAACATATAAGAGAAAAGTTTGATTTTATCTCGATTTCAAGTGTTTTTATTTTATAGCCAGCGGTTTCTTTTAACCGAGATCTTCTAAATGAGATCCATTTGACTGCAGATGAACAAGAGGAAATCTAATAGAAAGAATTTGAGGTCAAGCGACAACAAAACCAGATATAGAGAATTTCCGGTTGATGGTTCATTTTAAAAGTCACAGTTGGGACCGAGGAAGTCAGTTCTGGTTCGCCGCTGGTGGAGGACAAAGAGTCCTTTGGGTAGTCTCAATGCCGGGCGGCCGTACATTTTGCTAGTCACGCATCATGTGTAGATGGGCATATGGTGTGGTAGGAAGGAAGAGCGGAGGGACAGCAGAAATTGTCACTTACATACTCATACAGACCGATCAAGCGAAGCCATGAATAAAACATTTAAATATAATATTGGAAACAAAGTTTGAATTCTTGGCATTAATTTTCTTCTTTATTTGTTTTGTGAACGTGTAGCAGGCATTTCTCGGCTTTCGGTGAAAAGGTAATCATTGGCTAACACAATGCATATTCAAATCTATCTTCTGTATTTTGCGTCCTCTGTTAAAAAACAGTTTCTATATAATTAAACTTGTTTGATGTTGACATCTTCAATTAATAGTTGGCTTCTTGCGTTTGTTCTCTTAATGACAACCACACATTCTGTCTTCTTACAGTTAGTGTTTAGTCATGTCTTTTTGCTTACCATTACTACCTTGTTTAGAAGGTCCTGTAGATAGAAAAAAAACTTAATTATATATATATATATATATATATATATATAAATTCATTTTTTCTATATATCACTGCCTATTCCTATCTATCTATCTATCTATCTATCTATCTATCTATCTGTATATATGTATATCTATATCTAGATAGATAGATAGATAGGAATAGGCAGTGATAGATAGAAAAAAAATGAATATATATATATATATATATATATATATATATATATATATATATATGTATGCATGCGTATATATTGATATAATAGGAAAGAACTGTTAGATTGATGATCCGAAGTTCTTTAGTATTTTGTTCTTATTTTTAAAAACAATGCTCGATACACAAGTAGGGCCGAGATTATAATTATTTAAAAAAAAATATGATTCCATCGCGACACAGAAATCACTATGTTTCGAAACTGGTCAGCAGTATTCAGGAAAAATAATGATAATGAAAAACAAACCCTAGATCACACCTCCACTTCAAAACTATAAATGAGTAAAACATTCCGTAGCATAGTTATTCCAAAACATTGCCTTAGGATGAGACTGCCACCCGGTAGTTTAGGCTTAGTATTGAATATTAAACGTGAATACTGCTGACCAGCTTCGAAGCATAGTAATTTTTCTTTCGCGCTGGAATCATATATATATATATATATATATATGGATAGATAGATAGATAGATAGATGAGAGAGAGAGAGAGAGAGAGAGAGTGGTACATAATGAGATAGAAAGATACAAACAGACTGAGATAGATACGAATAGGCAGTGATAGAAAGAAACTGAATGAGATTGATAGATACGGTACGAACTGGCAGTGATAGATAGATAGATAGATAGATAGATAGATAGATAGATAGATAGATAGATAGATAGAAACAGGCTGAGATAGATAGGTAGATACGAATAGGCAGTGATAGATAAATAGAAACTGAATAAAATAGATAGATAGATATGAACAAGCAGTGGTAGATAGATAGAAACAGACTGAGATAGACAGATAGATAGATAGATAGATAGATAGATAGATAGATAGATAGGAGTAAAGAAAGAAGATAAAAAGGAGTAATACTTTGAATGGAGTGAGTCAAGAAGAAAAAGACTAATAGATAGATAGATAGATATACAGATAGATAGAAGGATTAAGGAAAGAAGATAAAAAGGAGTAATACTTTGAATGGAGTGAGTCCTGAAGAAGACTGATAGATAGATATGGAGAGACTGAGGTAGGTTTATAGATAGATATGTAGATAGGTTTGTTTCTTACATATTCTTCGTGTTATTTAAAATTAAAACATATTTTGAATATTGTTTTTTTTGTGAGTGGCACTTGTCTTCACTTTCGTCTTCATTCTTTGTTGACCCCAGGATGACGGAACAGTAATGGCCGACTGAATAATTCAGATGATTGATAATATTCTCTCTGAATATCTCTCAGTTAGCTTTCATATTTGTGTTGAATATTGAAATCGCCACAAATAATGGACTTACCACCGGAACTAAACCGACGAAGAAGTCACACACGACCGATAATTCTTTGTTGCCACGAACTGACACAGATCATTGACAATCCCACCGGTGTTCCAGATGCAACAGGACATAATGCGAACAACCATGGCCACTTCCTAAAATCCTTCCTTGAGAAATGCTTTGCCAAACTGTTATACTCACATGGTAACTTCAGACCATTAATTAGTCAAAGCCGATGTCAAATCAAAAGCATACTGTGATGTGCCGTTTCATAAAACGTTTTATTCGGTACACGAAAGCCGACTGGAATAGCTTTAGTTTATACATGGCGGAAGTTACTTTATCAGCCTTCTTCGAACATACTGCACCCAAAACTGCTCATTGTAACCACTACTAAAATATCTATCACAGGGAAATGTGTATTTAGACATTGTTGCATTTAGAACTGCTCAAAATTGCAAGGGAGTTCTAGAAAATGCAAAGTGTAGCTATGCACAAGCAGTTCCAGCCAAGGCCGAAAGCAAACGACTTGGATCTCGGGCGTTCTGGAAAATCTCCAGTCAAATTCTGACAAGAGGCAAAGCGGCAATGACTACTATCATAAATGGCCCTGGAGTCATCTCATCCTCGTCGGACAAGGCAAAGCTCTCCGCTACGGTTTTTGCCTCTAACTTCAGGGTTAGAGGACAAAGGCCACCTTCTTCCCAACTTTCCCCCCAAAATATTTAACCGATGCTTGAAGGAGAATGTAGAAGATGTCAAGTATTTGCTCTGTTTTTAAGAATGTGGGTAAGCGCTCATCCCAGTTTTAATATAGACTCATCAGCCTCTTTAGTGTCATTTTTAAGGTATAATTAACAAGAAGGTTGCTGATCACCTTAGTAGGGACAAACTCCTGAGTGACAAGCAGTAAGGATTTCCATCGGCTCGGTTCACCTCTGAAATTCTGTCATTACTCACAGAATCAGTGAGGCATAAGACAATAAAGTATGGCATAGGGAGTTGCTGTACAAGCTCTTTAGTTATAGAATCACTGGAAGAGTCTTTTCAGTTCTTGAAGGTAGTTTTTAACGACCAATCTTCCAAGGCCCAAGTGAACAACACAGGCGTCGTCAAGACATCTCTCGATTCAACACTTTTTGTACTTTATATATCAATATCTATGCTGATGATACAACGGTATATGAGTGAACCTCCCAAAACTCTAGATGACCAGAACTTAGCATCTGATCTCCCCTCTGAGCTGACAGCTCAATGGGAGAAAACTGGCTGGTCATGTGTAATGTCTCGAAAATCAAACTCGTGACTAGTGAATTTTTGCCGATTGCACTGAACATGAGTCTTCTCAGATAGAACCTGTGATTTGAGCACCTGTTGGGACTGAAGCTCAACCCATAGCTGAAGTGGAACTCATCGCTAAAGATGTTCATTATCTATCTATCTATCTATCTATCTATCTATCTGTGACACTATTTAGGGTTACGTGAAAAAAAGAAAACAAAAAACGGCGAGAATTAATTAAGGTGATAAGAAGCTATCACGAAAAGACACTGAGCGATGTTATTTTTCTAACAAAGAAAAGTGGTAAAGATTTTATTTTCATTAGCGAAGAAAGTAAGATCTCGGCCCTGTCGGATTTAATTTGATTTATGTTACAACGGAGAGAATAATGGCAATAATGAAAATTTCAAATTGGTCAAGTGGCCTACAAAACAGAATGCTAAGAGATAATATTAATTACGTCACGCACTGACCGAGAAAAATGTCAGCTGGACCACCCACAAGTTACAAAGAAGGAAAGATTGAACCATTAACTATCTGCGGAGATATCATTTGGGAAAAAAACCTGTTTTATGTCAGAGCTGGCCATGATAGAAAAATTATTTTATCGGAACAGATAATTGGCATCAGAGTGCGGAAAATCATTGACCAACCTCAATGATTATTTGACGAAAATCTCTTTGACGAATTCCAGACGACGTTCGGTTAAGATAAGAGTCGTAGGAGTTTGGTGTCGGGAAGAAGAAAGAAAAGAAAAAAAAAAAGGAAGATACTTTTTTTCCTTTGAGCGATAATTGCAAACACCCACGCTGCTGAGCGTTCATTGGCTGAAGGGTGGCCTGAGCGGTAGGCGAAGGTAAACTATGAAAAAGGAGAGGAGGTTCTGTTGACGCCCCCTAAAGGGATTGGTGTGAGATGCCACTGTGAGAGAGAGGGGAACCTGTTGACGCCCTCTGAGGGGATTGGTGTGAGATACCAATATGAGAAAGGAAGAATTTGGGAGGACGATTCCTTTAAACTAGAAAGTAAGGACTTCCAAAAATGGAAAAATAAATTTTCCTGTCCGAAACAAAAAAAATCCTTATTGTGGATTTAGAATTATCAAGGAACCTCAAACCCCGACAAGCCCAGACAGGTTTTGGTCGGCGTCCATATAAGCAGAGTCGCAGCAAGACGGCAGTTGAGTTGACAGTTGCAGTTGGAGTTGGAGTTGGGTGACAGAGTTGAGCTGTTGAGCTCTGAGAGAGACCCGCCTCGCAGAAAGCTGAGTGAGATCCACGCATCACGACCTCAACTTCTAACCAAGAACAATTTATTTTTGAAGAATGACTTAGACTCACACCACCAAAACAAGTTTTACGAATATCGCCTGAAGATACACCAAAAAACCAGTTTCTTAAAAAAAACAACTTAAGATGTTAAGACTCGCCTAACAAACACAAAGTGTCACGAATCCATATAAGCGGTTTGGGAGAAAGACGCAGTCCTGTATTCAGCAACCAGATATAAAATATTGTTATTCTTTTTTAACACATTTGAACTTTTCGAGTTGTTACTTTATTTTCTTTTACATATACTTGTGCGGTATTACCCTTGTTCGGACTCGACTTGCATTTCGGTCCGGCGACTGATTGATTTCATCTACCTAAGATCAAATCACAACGTGGATAGGTTAGACTAGAAATCAAAGCAGTTACTTCGGTAACCAGACGTTGGAGGCGAGCTGGGAACGACAAGGCTGATACCGAATCTAACCAGATTCCCATCCGAATCAGCAAAAGGGATAGAACGTCACGTTTGGTGCCGCGACCAATACCAAGTCACATTGGTCGTCGCAGGACAGGATCAGACGGACGGCGCGGAGACAGACGGGGAGACGTCACATTGGTGACGTCACATATCTATCTATATAGTTAGCTAGTTACCTAGCTATTTATCTTAGTCTCTGAAAATTCATCTTATTCTATTCCCATCTCTCTATCTCTCTCTATATCCAATTCTTTTAATATCAAACTCTTTTTATCTATCTATCTATCTATCTATCTATCTATCTATCTATCTATCTATCTATGTCAGTTTTTCATTATCTAGCTATCGACGTATATGTATCTAACAATATTTTCTTCCCCATTAAATATCTATCTATCTATCTATCTATCTATCTATCTATCTATCTATCTATCTATCTATCTCAGTAGGTTCATATCTATTTTTCTATACCTCAGTCTGTTTTCTTTCTTTCTTTTTTCTGTTAAATGAACAACTACTGCTACCGGTCAATTGATTTTTGCATTTCGAACCGAAAATGTCCGCCCCTAACTTCTTTGTTAGCTGTTTTATTTTGAGAAACCGTTGGTGGGCTTTTTTCTCGATCGTCTTTGCAGAGATGTCGTTAGACGCACAGCGACCATTTTTAGACGCAGGCTGAGTGGAAAGTCCGTGAAGTGCAAGCCGGAAGTATCTGATAATAGAAGCTAAAAGTGGACCTAAATGAGAGGGTGGAACAATAAATGAAAACGTACATATAAATAAAGATCTATGCGTGATATTTTTAGAGAGAGAGAGAAAGAGAGGAGAGAGAATAGAGGTTTTTGGAGAGAGAAAAGGAGATGGTTTGAAATCTTAAAACAAGGAATTATCTGTCTATTTTGTGTCGGCTAGGGTCGAAGAAAGATAGGGATAGATATAAGATTGATATGTCGAGAGATAGGATTGACAAATGGTAAGGGTGAGATAAGTAAATCGATTTTCCTACCGTGGGCTGAAATTAGTTTGGTATCGTAGGTCGGTGTTCGATACCATGTACACGCCAGGATTAGGAATATTAAGTTTTAGTCAATCAAACCATGAATGAGTGGAATATTGGTGCAAGACAACCTTGTTCTCCTCCTGTTTGATATCTATCTATCTATCTATCTAATCTATCTTACCCCTATATATCGTAGTTTAACTATGTGTAACTGAATGACAGAAGGAAAACAAATTTCCTACATTAGTCGTTGCGTCTCCCATATGTATCAAATGTTATTATACTGGTGGATATTCTTATTTGAAATAGACGCCCCATTTTTGCTGTGACACTTTTTTCTAGTTTGAGTGGCTATAGCACATCAGATTAAACATATATTTTTTTATCAGATGAGGATGAAAAAAAGAGTGGACGCTGGAATTTTAAACTAATATTTTTTTAGATGTATTTATATGTTTGCTAATTTCATTTAGTTTGTCCTTAAGTGATATTTACCCTGAAATTATAAAAGGATGTGCAAAATATATGTAGTTAAGGCTATACATATCATAGTTTAGGGTTCGGCATTAAAGAAGCAATAGAGGTTGATTAGCCTTTCAAAAAACAACGAAAGGAAAGGAAAGGAAACCAAACATTGTGATAATAGAAAATCTCCTAAGAAAAGTGAAACATTCTTCGAACATGGACGCAAACTTGCCATGGATGATCTAATTAAAGGAGAAAATAATTTACTAACACAAAAGTGTGTAGAAAATGCTTTAATCACATTTGATCATCCACAGTAAATTTGCGAAATTGGCTAGAGACCATATACGAAACACATCTAAAAAACAATTATTTTAAAAGTTTAAAATTTCAGCATTCCCTCTATTTGGTGCGCAGATGTAGTTACTTAAACGGAAACATAATTTTAGTTCGATGAAGTCTCAGAAGACGTAATAAGTCACATAAAGAATTTTTCCACTTTGTCATAATATATTCCTAACACATATTCGGAGTGAGCTTCAATCAAAAATTCTGAAAAAAATAACAACATTTATATTTCTGTTTATAAATACTTGTAACAAAATAATATCCTTACATTTGACTTAATAATGTCCATTCGAGGGAAAGCATCATCTAAGATAAGTTTTCCTTTGGTTTTTATCCAGTCTTCTGACCATCAAGATTGCTCGAGATTGACCTCAGTTTCTACTTATATCCATCCATCCATACATCCATCCACACACACACACACACACACACACACACATAGGATAAATAACAAATATGAAACGTTTATCTATCTTTCATTTTTATTAAAGCTTCATCAGAGAATAAAAGTGAAACATGTTAGATTGAAAAACGCTTTAACCCATCGTTCTGTCGGATTCTGATCCATATTTGATTTGTATTTCATTGACTGTTTCATTTTCTACAGTTTATCAAGCCTCTACGGGTTATTTAAAACCACGAGATAGTCTAACGATCGTTTTTGAGATAATAATGATTTAGCGATACCAATCTTAATAATTAACCCATAGATAGGAGGAGAAGATGTGGATTCGTAACTTTTTTAAGGAATTTTATGTAAAACCGAGTTTCGACTCCCATTGGGTTCGTTATAACCAACGGGAATTCGAACTCGGCTTTACGATTAACAGTTCAGTCCCATTGCACCACCTGGTATTCACAGACGGTTGCCCATCTAGGTACTGACCAGGCACGACGTTGCTTAACTTAGGTGATCGTGCCGTAATTAATATATATATATATATATATATATATATATATATATATATATGTTGTGTGTTTTCCCAACCCAATTGTTTTGAGTTTTATTAACGATCAAACAGAATGTTTTAAACTTTAAAATTTTTAAAGTAATTAAAAAAAAAAGAATTATACCTTACGTTTACAACCACCATTTGACATATTAAATAACTTGAATGTAATGGCCTTGGAATTCAAGTCAAGAATATTTTGATTTATTTAATTTTCCTATTTTGGCGCTTGATGTTTTTAAACTTATGAATTTCAATATACTTTCACAGTTTTGATGACGTCGTTTGCGGGCCGCTTACAGCATATTTAAGGCCGCTTGGGACATTATGGAGATTGAGCTTGTGTATTTATTATTGAATATATTTGAAACAACAATTTCATGGAAACAAAGATATTTTATTTAATATACGATTTTGATTTTTATTATTATGGCCTTACGTTCACAATTGAACGAACCATGTGTTATAAAAATTACAAAAAATAAAAAAAAATAATATATATATATATATATATATATATATATGAGAGAGAGGAAGTCAGTTAGACAAAGAAAGGAAAGAAAGAGAGAAAGAGATAAAGTAAGAAAGTGTGGGAATGAGCAACAGAAATGAAAAGAAAAATAAAGACAATTATAAACAGAGAGAATGAAAAAAGAGAGTGAGAGAGATATAGAATAAATTGGTCTTTGAATGAGAGAGGGATAAGGCGAGAGGGAGAGAGAGAGGGGGGAGAGGTGGAAGTGTAAATAGAAAAATGAAAACTGTAGAAAGAAAGCAAAGAGTTCTGCGTACAGTGTATGAAACGGTGTAAAGTGAGAAAAGAGAGATAGCGAAACTGGGAGAGACAGATAAAGAGATGAAGAGAGAAAGAAAGAGACAATGAGAGAAATAGGTATGCATATATAAAGATATATTGATATAGAAAGAGAGAGAAAAGAGACATGAATAGAGAAAGAGAGAGAGATATAGGAAGATAAAAAAACAGAAATGAAGAGAGAAAGTGAGAAAGTGAGAAAGAGAGATAGAGAAAGAGAAATAAATAATGAAAGAAATAAATATGTATATATAGAGAAAAAGAAGATATTGATGTAGAAAAAGAGAAATAGAGAAATAGAGAGAGAGAGAAAGAGATATAGAAAGAGAGAGAAAAATAGAAACGAAGAGAGAGCGAAATAGAGAGAAATAGATAATGAGAGAAATAGAAATGCATATAGCGAGAAAAAGGAGGTATAGAAAGAGAAAAAAAGAGATAGAAATAGAGAGAAAAAGAAATAGAAAGAGGGTGAGAAAGATACAACAGAAAAGAGAAAGAGAGAGAAAAATTGATAAAGACAGAGAGAGAAATAAAAAATATATAAACTAAAGTATATTGATATATAAATAATATATAGATAGATAGATAGATAGAGAGAGAGAGAGAGAGAGAGAGTATGGAATAGAGAATGGGAAAAAGATGGAAAAGGATGAATAGAGGGAAAGAAAGGGACTATGTGAGATGAATAAGAAAAAGAGAGAAAGAGGGAAAGTCGAATAGAAAAACTGTTTTGACGATAAATATTTATCGATATAAATTGCTAGTCATGTTTCAATGTATGTTGGAAAATGAATAGAAACAAAATAAAAGTGATATTCAATTCTAAAATTCCGAAAACGATTGTAAGAAAAGAAAATAGAATTCTACATAAAAAGTCCTAAAATTTACGAATTTAGAGGCAGGTGATCATTTTCAAGAAAGACCATGAAATTGAAACAAAACAAGACGTAGCGATTGTTTTGGAAAGCGCTCCGTAAAACAAGTGACATAAACATCTTGTCAGCATGCATAAAGCATACAATGTATAAGGAATGTATCATGCAAGCCTTTGACGTAAATGCATAAAACTTGATCATTAGCAAAATCGCTTGAAGCAAAAACGCATCGAGAAAGTATTAAGAAACAGGAAATTTTCGTTAGGAACAAAGAAAAGAGTTCTGAACTGTTACGTAATATCAGTTCTTCTCTATGGCAATGAATGCTGGATTATATCCATATGAAGAAGAGACTTGCAGCAACAGAAATGTGCCCCTACAAAAGATTGTTGAGAATAACATAGACTGAACATGTGAGCAATGACGAAGTTTTTAGGCCAATTGAAACAAAAACGACTCTTATACTTAGAATCTGAAAGACAATTGAAATTTCTAGGAAATATATTGGAGAAAGAGAGTTTCAAGAATTTTACACTCACAAGATATATTGAAGGCAAGAAGGACTAAAGAAAGCAGCGAATAATCTACCTGAAGAGCTTGAGTAAATGGTTGATAAAAACAGGGATTAGGTGCGGTACCAAAAGACAAATGAATGACTTACATTTTTAGGGCTTTTCAACCCTTTATTTAAAATCGAACATATTTTAGGTCGTGAGAATAATTCTTTTCTTGCGAGTGAATATTGCATTAATAATCTATGGAGGTAACAACTCTTCTTCCAGGTACAAGTTCTACTATTTAACCCACAGCTAGGGGGAAGAAATAGATTCACACCTTTTTCGTCTTGCGCGTCAGTGAATTTAACGCACTCGACCGGAATTCGGTTCTCCTCTTGCGCATCAATTACAACAGACGCGCCTCCTATAAAAAAGACCAACCTTACTAAGAGGTACAAAGGACATGAAGTTGTGGAGAGCCATGGTCGCCAGCATCCTCAAGGGACAGAGCACTAAAAAACGAAAAATGCTAGGCATGTTTAAGAGATAAAAAGAGGACATAATGGAACGTAGGAGTGCCCAAGAGATAACTTCTTTATGTGCCGTGTCCCCACAGAACTTAGGCGATCATGGCTCTCCCCAACTTCCTGTCCCTTGTAGCTCTTAATATATTTTGTCTTTCTGTTATATCTCTTGTTCCGCCATCCATTTACTCAAGCTAAGTATGTTATGCGTTGTTTTCATGCCTTTAATCTTCCCTGTTAGTATCAAATTTTCCAAGCCCTTTTTTCTCATTATGTGGCCTAGGAACCTCAACTGTCTCTTCCCGATATTAAGTATAAATTTCCTTTTTCGGAAGTGATTAATTGACAAAAATGGCGCACATATTAACTAGAACGGATAACAACAGACTGAACAAAGGTTCCTTGATCGGTGCTCATTAAATAGTAAACATATTAGGAAAAGACCAAATAGAAAATCGAATGACGAGGTGGATGGGTTTGTTGGTAAAATAACAGGGGACAGAAATGTCACGGGGGAGAATTGGGAAACATTTTTCCGGCAGTGGTATTGAAATTGATACTGAGGATAATGAGATATCACGGGTACTTTGTTTATACTAAAATTCGCACAGTAGGAGACGCGAGAGCCAATCAAGGTAGAGATGACTGTTAAAAGCGGTTATGACAGATGAGATATGATATGAATGAAAGAGGAGGTGACATGAAGTGAAGATTATGAGGATAAGGAGGATAAATAACAATTGATTATTGACTTGAAGAGGGTAAGATTTTTATATTCTTTGTAAATCTTTTATTGTAAGAAAGCGATACAGAAAAAATATTGCGTGAATCCTGCCTTGATTCTATGACCTGAAGTGATTGAACGTTTGCGTAATTATATACAAAATCTTTTTGTTTGTATTCTATTTTTCACCACTTTTCTGTCTGTCTGCCTGTCTCTCTTGTCTGTCTGTCTGTCTGTCTCACTTTCATTACATTTTTAGTTTTTTGTTTTCTCATTGTATTTCAAAAGCACAGGATCCCGGTCATTTTCTCTCTCTGAACTATTAATTTCTTTCTTTCTTTCTTTCTTTCTTTCTTTCTTTCTTTCTTACTGTCACTTCATTCTTTTCTCACTCTCTAACACACATACTCTCTCTACAGATCCTTTCTATCTTTCTTTCTCTAGAGTTTTATTTACTTCTCTCTCTATCGTTTCTTTCTTTCTATTTTTCTTTCCCATGAAACATCTTTACTTTTTTTCTTTCTTTCTTTCTTTTTGCTCTCTATCTCTTTCTACGGATTCCTTCTCTCTTTCTACCTTTTTTATATTTTTCTCAAGTCTTCTTTCTTTCTTTCTACAGATTATTCAATTTATTATTTTTTTCTCTCTTTCTTTCTCTCGAACCTACTTTACGTTCACCTTTTCTTTCTCTCTCGGTACAAATTCGTTCTTTCTTTCCCTCTCTCTAACCATCTCTCTTTTCATTTATCTCTGTTTATTTTTTTCTCTGGACAAAGTCATTATTTCTCTTTTTCTAATCACCTCTCGTTCTCTCTTCTTTCACGTCTCTTCATTCTCTGTCCTGCTTCGTCCCCCCTCTCTCTAACCACCTTTTCCTTCTTTTTATTTAGCGTTTTTCCCTCCGTATTATAAATTAAAGTGGAAGATAAATATTAGAAAATAAAGATATAGAAAAGGAAATATAAGGATCCCTCGATTAGTGCGGCTAATATGTACATTAAAAGATACACACTACTCGAAAACGCATTAATCGAGGGATTACATTGGTATCCGCGGTTTAAGTTATGCGCTGTACCCCCTCCATCAAAAACAACAACAACAACAACAAAATAAAACAATGCTTTATAAGTTTTACTCAATAATGATCCCAAGTTGTAATGTTGAAAATTAGGATAATTCGGAAAAGAATGAATGGCAGAAAAAGTATCAAAAGAATAAAAAATAGAAAAGAAAAAGATAAAATCTTTGGATAAGAAAGAAAGAAAGTGTTTTAACCTAGAAAAGGTTACTGAATGAGGAATAACCAAAATGGAGTTTGGAAATGAAAAGATAATCTTTATAACATCAACGAAATACAATACTCGCCAGCTAGTGGTGTCCTACTTAGACTGCATTTCCCCCACACCACCACTTACAATAGTGTCCAATGTATTTATGAGGATTTAGACATACCCATTAGTGTTCATAGGTACGTTATATAACAGAAAGAAAGAAAGAAAGAAAGAAAGAAAGAGAAGAAAGAAAGAAGACTTAAAATATAAAGAGGAAGAATGATCTGCAAATAGGAAACAAAAGAAAAAAAGGTGGAAAACATCACCAAAGACATCACAGAAATATTTCTTTAATTTAATATGTATAAGCTTACAACTTTACCGTACACTGAATATTCTAAGACATAATATAAAAACGAAACTTCTCTTCGTCAAATCCTCAAGAGAGGTCTACCCCCCAGGTGGATACATTCAGACTAGGGGATAAACCCAAGCAGTATCAACTTTTTAGAACCTAGTTTAAACCGAAACTATATTTGCCTTTATGAACCTCGTCTAAACCCGATCTGTATTCACCCTTTAGAACCTATTTTAAACCGAAACTATATTTACGTTTATGAACCTTGTCTAAACTCGACCTGTATCTATCTTTTTGCCTTAGTGTAAACCAGTCCTATGTCTGTTTGTAATTAGTATAGGCCGGACTTATACTTATCTTTGACCCTAGTGTGAATCTATTTATCTTTTTGACTCAAATGTAAATCGTATCTTTATCTACTTTTCTAACGTTAGGGTTAAGTGGCAATTGTGTCTACGTTTTTGAAACTTCATTGTCATTCATTGTGTCCTCCAAGAAACCAACCCATTCGAACTCTATTATTACTGATTGTTGTTAATATCTTATTGTGTCTAATTTAAAAATTATTACCTTAAAGGACGCACTCCGTGCGAACTTTGAAACTAGTTCCTGCAGAGGGATAATTGGGCCTCTGGTCTAAAACTAATGGAACTTCTGGTCCAGCTTAGAAAACTGCAATGATAATTTTGAAGAAATAACTTTGAATTCCTCAATTCATTCAATGGAACTTCAAAACCTCGCTTTAACTCTGATTCGGGCTGTAAGTCCAATTCTGACCAAAAGACCAATTTGGGCCAAAACTCTGATTTGGGCCGAAACTCTGATTTGTGACGAAATTCCAATTCAGGCCGAAAACCGAGTTCTTCAAAACAAACTCTGCGGAACCTCAAAGCCTCACGTCACGAAATCTCTTTCTTTAACTCTGATTCCTTCCCATTTTTTTCCCTCAATTTACAAAATTTTGGAGATATTTTAAACTGAATTTAAAACCAAAAAATTAAATTTACAAAGTTTTTGTGTTGCTTTAAACTCAATATAAATTAAATTTCAGTTATTTTAAAATTTGAATTATTAACTTTCCCTCCTCATCCGGATACATATCCCAGTGCTGGATGTTCAAGCAGCAAATGAAGGACAGATTTTCAATCCCGAGATCATCCTGATTCCAAAAGGTATAATATGCCTATGTAGAGTAAAAGTGGTCCGAGTTAGGGGGGAATCACACACGGAAGGACAGATAGAATTTGCCGTTTATTTATTAAGAAGATTTGTCATAGGTATAGAAAAAATAAGAGTATGTATAGATTTTGGGACTGTCCGTATGTTCAGGAATTATCTGGGAGTTTTAGAATATATGTTTTGCGAATAAGAGAGAAGTGAGCGACTGTATTTAGAAAAATGTACCAAGGTAGAAGAAGCACTGAAAAAACTTCATGAAATATGAAGAAGAAGAAAAGAATAAAGAAAATAAACGAGAGAACGAATCTAGAAGATTGATGAAAGCAAAAAGAGAAGAAAGAGTGAATTCGGGTGAGAAAGAAGAGAAACGATAAAGAAGAAATATTTGGACGAGAAAGAAAGAAGTTTAGATAGAATACGAGAAGGCTATAACTGGAAATGAGTGGGTATATGGCATATAAAAAGAAAGAAGAACGAAAAGAAAACAGAGAAATTTTGAAGCCATGACCACATTTAGCTTCTCGAAAAAAAAAAATAGCAAAAGTATAAAAATTCAGACATATGTTTCCTGAACGCTATGTGTGCTATTTTGTTATTTTCATTGGAGGCAAATATGTTGTGGTGTAACACACACACATACGCACACGCACAAACACACACACATATATATATATATATACCTGAAGACTGCATTAACTGCATGAAATTCCGATTAAGACAGTATCGACGTTAGATGTTATGTATATTCAGTAATATATATATATATATATATATATATATATGTAAAACACTTTAAACATTATTTTTTAGGATACCCATATTTGAGTAAACGGTGCATTTTATTTATTAAACAACAACAACAACAACAACAATAATAATAATAATAATAATAATAATAATAATAATAATAACTAACGGAGTATGACACAATGAAACACCGGAGAATAAGGCCTTAATGTCGTATTAATCGGCAGAGACTTAGTATTTCTAAAATACCCACGGTAGCCGGCGACAACTAAATGTTTCATGGGTGTTCACGCAATCATCATAAGGACAATAGGTTACAAGTAAATAATGATAACTCCTCCTCTAATTCAGGCAGAAATTATCGAATCGGAATGGAGGCGGTCGGAAAAAGGCTATCAAAAATTGGCATGCATGTAAAACCATTCATTTCCCCATACAAGTATAGAAACCTAAAGTTAGTTCCACAAGGCTTATAGTAATGAAGACACCGGTCAGTCGAAGGAGAGTATAAACGGTAGTGGCAAGAACAAGACACGTACGCAGGATTGTCCACAATCGCCGGAGGACACATTAACTGGAACATGAACTCTCTGAACAAACCGGCATATTATATATTATATATTATCTTTCCATCTCTCTGTCTTTCTATCCCTCCCTCTTTCCACATCTCGCGCTTTTCATCTCTCTCTCTTTGCACCTTTCTCTTTCCACCTGTCTTTCTTTCCACCTCTCTCTCTTTCCATCTCATGATTTCTAACTACTCTTTCCACCTCTTTCTCTCTCTTTCCATCTCTCTCTTTCCCCCTCTCTCTCTTTCCATCTCTTGATTTCTACCTACTCTTTCCACCTCTCCCCTCTCAGCCTATCTTGGTCTTCTTTCCACCTCTCTTTTTTCATCTCTCTCTTTTCCACCTCTCTCCTTGCCCCACTGCTCTCTCTCTTTCCATCTCTCCTTTCCACCTCAATATTCAATCTGTCCCTCCTCTCTCTCTTTTCCATCTCTTGATTTCTACCTACTCTTTCTACCTCTCCCTCTTTCCTTTCTTTCCAAAGCACCTCATCTCTTTTCCCTCTCTCTATTTCCATCTCTTGATTTCTACCTTTAAAAAAGATTCCACCTCTCCCTCTTTCCAGCACTCCCTCTTTCCACCTCTCGGTCTCATTCCTCCTCTCTTTTCCATCTTTTGATTTCTACCTACTCTTTCCACCTCTCTCTTTCTTTCCATCTCTCTCTTTCCACCTCTCGGTCTTTCCCCCTCTCTCTTTCCATCTTTTGATTTCTACCTACTCTTTCCACCTCTCTCTTTCTTTCCATCTCTCTCTTTCCACCTCTCTCTCTTTCCACCTCTCTCTTTCCATCTTTTGATTTCTACCTACTCTTTCCACATCTCGCTCTTTATTCCTCTCTCTCTTTCTATCTCTTGATTCCTACCTACTTTTTACACCTCTCCCGATTTCCACCTTCTCCTCTTTTCCACCTCTCCCTCTTTTCCCTCTCTCTTTCCATCTCCCTCTTTCTTTCCATCTCTCTTTCCACCTCTCCCTCTTTCCAACTCACTCTCTTTCCAACCTTGATTTCCACCTCTCTTTTCCCTCTCTCTTCTTTTCCATCTCTCTCTTTCCACCCTCTTCTCTTTTAAACTCTCTCTCCATCATTTTTTGATTTCTCTTATTTCCACCTCTCTTTCCACCTTCCAGCACTTTTCTTTCACCTCTCTCTTTTTTTCTCTCTCTTTCCACCCTCTCTCCTCTTTCCCTCTCTCTTTCTCTATCTTTCTTTTTTTATTTCCACCTTCTCTTTCCACCTCTCCCTCTTTCCAGCACTCTCTCTTTCTTCTCTCTCTCTCTTTCCATCTCTTTCTTTTTACCTCTCTCTCTTTCCACCTCTCCTTTTTCCACCTCTCTCCTTCCACCACTCCTTCCACCTTTCTCTTTCTCCCTCCTCTCTCTCTTTTTCCATCTTTCTTTCCACCTATCTTTCCACCTCTCCCTTTTTACAGCTCTCTCCCTCTTTCCACCTTCCTCTCTCTTTCCCCTCTCTCTTTCCATCTTTTCCATTTTCTATCCTTTCTCTTTCCACCTCTCTCTCTTTCTTTCCATCTCTCTCTTTCTCTCCTCTCTCTCTTTCCCCCTCTCTCTTTCCATCTTTTGATTTCTACCTCTCTTTCCACCTCTCTCTCTTTCTCTCACCATCTCTCTTTCCACCTCTCTCTCTTTCCCCTCTCTCTTTTCCATCTTTCTTTTTCCACCTCTCTCTTTCCTTTCCTCTCTTTTTCTTTCCATCTCTCTCTTTCCACCTCTCTCTCTTTCCCACCTCTCTCTTTCCATCTTTTGATTTCTACCTCTCTTTCCACATCTCTCTCTTTCTCTCTCTCTTTTTCCATCTCTTGATTTCTACCTCTCTTTCCACCTCTCCCTCTTTCCACCTCTCTCTTTTTCCACCTTTTGATTTCTTCTCTCTTTCCACCTCTCCCTCTTTCCACCTCTCTTTCCACCTCTCTCTTTTTCCATCTCTCTTTCCATTTCTATCTACTCTTTTCCATCTCTCCCTCTTTTTCCATCTCTCCAGCTCTTTTTCCACCTCTCTTCTCTCTCTTTCCAACTCTCTCTTTTTCCAACTTTCTCCCTTTCTACCTCTCTCTTTCCACCTCTCTCCCTTTTCCAGCACTTCTCTCTTTCCACCTCTCTCTCTCCCATCTCTCTTTTCCACCTCTCCTCTCTTTCTTTCCACCTCTCTCTCTTTCCACCTCTCTCTTTTCCACCTCTCTCTCACTCCATCTCTCTCTTTTCCACTTCTCCCTCTTTCCACCTCTCTCTTTCCATCTCTCCTTTCTTCTCCTCTCTCTTTCTCCTCCCTTTTTTCCTTTCTCTCTCTTTCCATCTCTCTCTTACCTCTCTCCTTCTTTCCACCTCTCTCTTTCCCTCTTTCTTCTCTTTCCACCTCTCTCCTTCTTTCCACTCTCTCTCTCCCTTTTTCATCACTCTTTTCCACCTCTCTCTTTCCACCTCTCCATCTCTTTTTCCACCTCTCCTCTTTCCATCTCTTGATTTCTACCTCTCTCTTTCCACCTCTCTCTCTCTCCCTTTTCCACCTCACGCTCTGTTCCTCACTCTCTCTTTCCATCTCTTTTCTTTCTCTTTTTCCACCTTCCACCTCCCTCTTTCCACCTCCCTTTCCCCTCTCTCTTTTCCCTCTCTCTTTCCATCTCTCCTCCTCTTTCCACCTTTCTCTTTCCATCTCTCTTTCTTTCTCTCTCTCTTTTTCCACCTCTCTCTTTCCATCTCTCTCTCTTTCCCTCTCTCTTTCCATCTTTTGATTTTTCCTCTCTCTTTCCACCTCTCTCTTTCCACCATCTCTCTTTCCACCTCTCTCTCTCTTTCCACCTCTCTCTTTCCACCCCTCTCTCTTTCCACCTCTCTCTTTCCATCTTTTGATTTCTACCTACTCTTTCCACCTCTCCCTCTTTCCAGCACTCGCTCTTTCCACCTCTCTCTCTCTTTGCATCTCTTTTTTAGATCTCTCACCTCCTCTCCTCTTTCCCTCTCTCTCTTTCCATCTTTTGATTTCTACCTACTCTTTCCACATCTCGCTCTTTATCCCTCTCTCTCTTTCCATCTCTTGATTCCTACCTACTCTTTCCACCTCTCCCTCTTTCCACCTCTCTCTCTTTCTACCTTTTGATTTCTACCTACTCTTTCCACCTCTTCCTCTTTCCACCTCTCCCTCTTTCCACCTCTCGCTCTTTCCCCTCTCTCTCTTTCCTTCTCTTGATTTCTATCTACTCTTTCCACCTCTCCCTCTTTCTAGCACTCGCTCTTTCCACCTCTCGCACTTTCCAACTCTCCCTCTTTCCAACTTTTGATTTCTACCTACTCTTTTCACCTCTCGCTCTTTCCACCTCTCCTTCATTCCACCTCTCTCTCTTTCCACCTCTCGCTTTCCACCTCTCTCTCTTTCCATCTCTCCCTTTCCACTTCTCGCTTTCCACCTCTCTCTCTTTCCATCTGTCCCTTTCCACCTCTCGCTTTCCACCTCTCTCTCTTTTCATCTCTCTCTTTCCATCTCTCTCTCTTTCCACCTCTCGTTTTCCACCTCTCGCTCTTTCCATCTCTCTCTTTCCGCCTCTCTGTGATTGCGTGCGTGCTTATTTCAGCTTTCTTTAAACCAACAATATTTTAAATATTTTTATTTCAACTTTCTTCAGACAGACAATTTTTTTAATGTTGAAAGAAACGCCAGTGTTTTGTAATACGATTTAAAAATACGATTTGTTTATACAGTAAGTATTTTTGTTTTAATATTCTTCAAACAGACAATTTTTTTTAATGTTGAAAGCAACTTCAATAACCGCAAATAAATGTATTTTTAAAATATCTCTACTTTCACAAACTCTTCATGAAACTAAATGTAAACAGTAACACAACAAGTTTGACCCAACGGGTCACGATGGTCTAGTCAGTAATAAAAATTTTGTTGGCATTAAATAATTTATTGAGGTTGATATGCCGTAAACCAAACCAAACCAAACCAAACCAAACCGGTCAAGTTTGATCTTCAAAATTTTAAATGCAATGTCATAATTTTTTAAAACTTCTGTTTTCTCAATTTTTGTTTTTTTATTGTTCTTGCTCCTTAATAATGTTTTTCTGATATCTGTCACACTTAGCAATACTCCCCCTCTGACTGTTAGTGACTTTGTTGCCTTGCTTGGAGTGAGAACATTAAAAAAAATAGTTTGTGAGGAGTGGAATTGCTAACATCACATCCTAGGGGTTGGGTATTTAGAGTTGTCCTTTATCGAGACCGTCAACCAAATCTCTATAGACCACTCTGCGTTGCTATAAACCGCTTTTATTAAATGAATGTAAGCAGAGAATTTATTCATCGGTCAAACTGCTCTTTGAATGGCTTATTCACATAATCACTAGAGACAGTAGGAGTTTCCTCTCTCCTCTCCTCTCATTTCAATTAAATTATAAACTTGCCCAGCGGCTGAAATCAGTTCGACTAATGGTGGAGTGGAGATATTTGGTCTACAGGCGGGGGTGAGGAGTAGATAGATGAAAGGTAGAAATGGGAGCCCAACTTCTAGTGGTAGAAGAATAGGTTTTTCATATTTTTAAGGGTGAGGAGCACAAGCCCGCGAAAGTGGAAAAACAGCGTATATTTCTACACTCTTCGTCAAGCTGCAACGCTTAATGATTTTAACCGTATTGAGCACACTTATATCGTTAAAAAAGAAGAAATGGCGGAAAACAATGATATATTACTCATCTTCATGCCAGATGGCATTTTGCCAAATTGCCGCTCAGATGCTATGTTATTGGTGCCATACAAACAGGGTTCACCACTGACAGATATTTGTTTGTGACTCCGGGTTTCATGCTTTTGCGATCACCAGATAAACAAGTGTTTGTCTGATAATCGCAAAAGCGTGAAACCCAGGTTTGCAAACTACTATCCATACAATTGAATATATTAGCTCTTTCACAGATATTGAGGACTTTCCACTAAGTACCGCATATATATATATATATATATATATATATATATATATATTGGCAATTTGTCTTTGAGAGTAGCCTTCTTTGTATAAAATTTCAATTTATGCCCTCACCTCAGTGCTTACATGAATGCTTTTGCCATTTTGAGCAAATTACTTCGAAATTAAAAAATAAAAAAAAAGAACCATGAAAATACTGTCGTAATGAGAAAATCATTTTTCTTTAAACAGAGACGGCTATATATGGTTTGTTTACGACATTAGTCAACGCCGAATTAACATTTAGAACCTGTATTAACGCCTAAATTAGTTGAAAGGTCTACTCAGAGGTTAATGGCGAAAACAACATATAATGTTTCCCATACTAAATATTCATAGTTTAGCAAAATGTATTGTGGGCAGATGAATCCAAATTTGAACTTATTCGTAATCAGAGGAGCCTGACAAAAGACTGAAAATAAAAGCAAAATAGACTGTAGTTACTGAAATTGTATCTTTTACTTTTAAAAAATAAAAAAAAGAATATATCCAATTTTCAAATGATTTGAAAGATATGTAGGGTGGGCACAATATATATATATATATATATATATATATATATATATATATATATATATATGTGTGTGTGTGTGTGTGTGTGTGTGTGTGTGTGTGTGTGTGTGTAGAATAAGAATAAATGAAGTATAATTCCAATGTCCGTAACATTTAATTTAAAAGAGGGCTGAATACAGAGTAGAGATAAATATTATTTAGTTTAGGATATTAAAACAAAAACATGCTAAAAATAGCTACACAATTGCAATTACGTTTCATCACTATAAATGTGTCTCCCCGGGCGATATTAAACTACTGGCGTGTGAACGATTATTTTATATATATATATATATATATATATATATATATATATATATATATATATATATGAACATGGCAAAGATTACAAATCTTTCATCGTTAGCATTGTAAGATTTAGTTCTTGCTATTATTTCCCGCGTAAATTCTGCTAGCGTTCCACTATTTTCTATTTAACAATAATATTTTGAGAGACCTGTATTACTTTTGTATTTATCCTTACTTAGGCATATTTTGTTGTTGTAAAATCCTTTATGAACAAGACAAAAGGAAAATTTAACTTAGATTTATCAAGCGTGTCGGTTAAAATAAGTTTTGCTTTTGTCTTTAGTTATATTGTCCATTTACAGTTATATTCTTATTTTAACCCCCCCACCCCCTATATATATATATATATATATATATATATATATATATATATATATATATGGTAGACATACGTTTATCTCGCTAGATAAAAGTAGCTCCCTATTTGGTCACGATTCAGTCCGTTGGTGGTGAGACACTAAAGTACCCCTCCAGTGTACAGGCCTGGGCGGTGGTATTTAGAGTCTACATGCGACCAGTTCTCGGACGAACGGACAAGATCCAAAGGAAGCTAACAAAGGCGGGATGTGGCACAAGGTCGGTTTTTTGCATGGAGAGTTCCTAGCTCGTAGGATCGGGTAAAAATTCCCCATAGACACCGTATACACGGGGTAGAGTAGTTGTCTAACTCCCCAGACAGTAGGTAGGTAGAGAGTCAACAAGCAGAGTTAACTGTAATCGTTAGCAGTAAGAGAAAGTGCTGTTTAAATAGTCTTAGACCAGTCCATCTTGTGGGGGTGTTCAGCTACTCCACAACAGTTCCTATTTTAGTCTATGGTATTCTCAGC
>CAHIKZ030002090.1:5907500-6054898 GCA_903632075.3 Acanthosepion pharaonis | reverse complement strand
AAACCCAATCTTCCCCCTTTTTGTTTTAAGGTTTTTTGGGGCCCCTTTTAAAAAAATTTATAACAAATTTATTTTAATCTTTTTTTTAACCCCGATTTTTCTCTACCTTCGCCTAAGTGGCACTTATCCTGAAAATTTTTATTTACTTTTTTTTTTTACCCATACTTCCTTAATTTAAAGATCTTGCTTTGAGACTGATGTTAAAACGGTAATCCCTCAGTCTCACATCAAATCATTTAGAAATCAATTTGACTACATAGGTGTTCTTAATCACTGCTGGGTCTCATTGTGTCAAACTCTTGAAAAATCATCATAGACATTAACTAGCAGAAGAAGCATCCTCAACTCCCAGAGGAAAGTGGTTAGTCAGAATTTCGCAAAGGTTACTAAATAGGATATAAGATACCTGAAGAAGGCTTGAAATTACAGCAGAAATATTGTAACTGTAACAACCAAGATGGGATGGTTGATTGAAATAATGTCTGAGATGGAAGATATGATCTGACTGGAAAGATTAATTCTCACAGAAGTAAAATTAAAACCGTCAAAGGGAAACAACTCTTTAGATTTTAATATTTTTTTTCTTATGTAAATATAAAATTATATAAAAATTAATCTCACTAATACCCATTTTATTTTTATACTCTTTTACTTTGATGGGAAGTTTTCTTTTATTTGACATTGATTAAAAAATCCAGATGAATTATTAGATTTCTTGGATGCTAATTTCTATCTTAGAATAAAATTTGATTTATATCATTTTTACTGCTACTTAATGGTACTAGTGATATTGGTTATTTCCACATAGGAAATATTCAGTATTTGTTGAGCTAACAGCATTACTGTCAGTTGAAATTTATAAAATCTTTCTCTTAAAAAAGTTTTTCAGGAAAATAGGCTTCTCAAGTCCACTATTATTATTCTTTCTAGAGCTGATGGGAATTTCTTTCTTCACCTTTTGTTAAAGCTAATGTAGAAAGTCAACATTTATATAATTATTTTCCTTTTTAGTTAAATGTACTACTTTTTTTTCTTTTGCTGTTGTTGGAAGTCTTCAAGTGATATTGTTTGTTATTTGGTAAATTTTTTTTTGCAATTCTGTAGGACAAGTCTGTGGTATTTGATGAACAATTGTCTTTAAAATTTACAGAGTTCATTCTCTTGAAGCCATTTTTAATTATTGAACTGAGAAAACACTTGTATATAGTTTAGTACATTTCTGAAAGAGTTGGAGGTCACGCAAGGTCCCATGAAATGTTAGGGTAATTGGTTTGGGATATGACTGACTCAATAAAATTTAAGGCAACCTGAATATAAATTAATTAAATTTATTTGATTTTTGGATATTCGATAATTTTGTTTTCCATTAAAAGTATGGTTCCAAGGCATGATATAAAAAATTAAATCTCTAAGGAGAGATTACTTCGGAAGTAAAAGATAATTGGGAAATTAATATTTATAAGTGACTAGTCCCATTTGATTAGCCTAATGTAGTTAAATGATTTTAAGTGTGTATTTATGTGTGTGTCAGCTATACGGACACCACCAGCATATATTACCCCAAAATCCCTAACCCCTCAGAACTTTTTCACCCTGACATTCTTACCAACATTTGCTTTTTTTCTAGCTACATTTATATATGCTACAAATTAAACTAAACACAAATTACTATTAATAGAAGAAAAATATTTTACAGATTTTGAGGTCATTCTGGGGTCTTTTTATTTTTTTTTGTCCAAATCCCATGAATTTCTTCTGCTAAAAAAAAAAAAAAAAAAACACTATATAAAATTCACTATTTTTTATCAATAATGTTGAATATTGAAGTCCTTCAACTTTTTAAGAAAAATATAAAGTTGATGTTAAAAACTGTTGCAAAACATTGTTGATTTATTATGACATGTTTAATTAATTTATATTTAGATATATTGTATTTATTTTCAATTTTTCTAGTTGAATTATTCATTATTGTATATAATTAGGTTACAAGAAAATTTGTATTTTATATGAATACTACGTTATGAAAATTGAGATGTAGTAGAGAGGCGAGAGCCCGTGTCACAAATTCAGGGGGTGCCCATGGGACCCTTGCATTCTATATAAATATAGAGTATATTAATAAAGCCAACAGCATATAGATATAAAAAACATAAGAAATCTATATTTTTAATCTCCTTCCTTGTCAATGCACTTAAGTTAGTAACTCATTAATCTTCTAGCCGTGAGACTGAGAATTTAATCTCACCATGATTTGTCAAGGAGCTGCCTTCCATCAGCATGGCTTATGCTAACCCCCAGGAGAGTGACCCATTATGCTTACTCAAGCTAACATGAAGTAGAAAGACTATTGAATCCATTACTAGGTCAGCTGCTAAGGAAGTTGGTTCATTGTGTTGATTTTTCTCTTCAGAATCTATCTTACATATTTATAAGTCTACCATTCACCCATATTTAGAATACTGATGCTACATATGGTCTGATGACCCTGCTATTTACCTTGAGATCCTTGATAAAATCCAAAGAAGAATCAGCAATGTTATGGGTCCTGATCTAGCAGCTTGGCTTCAGTCACTTTCCCATCACTGTAAAGTTGCCTCTTTGTGCCTTTTCTATAAATACGTTCATGGTAATTGTTCAGATGAATTCTTTGCTATAGTACCTAGACTTTTTTTTTAAATTAAAGAGCAGTATTAGACTGGCATCTAGATCTCATCAATTTACAGTTGAGCTAGCTAGAAGTAGCTGTAGGTCTATGCTAACAGTTTCTTTTCTTTTCACTCTGGGCTCCATGCTTTCCAACCAACTTTAATCTGCAAAAATTTAAATGCAATGTCAATAGTGATCTGTCCTCATGATTAATAATGAGTGGGAAGAGAAAAGAGTAATGTGTCTGTTCTTAATATTTTTTCACACCCTGTATAGGTCACTAAGGTCATGCAAGGTCACTAAGACACAAGGTGTCTTAGTGACCTTGCATGAGGTGATTTAAAAAAATCTTTAGACAATGTTCTAAGAACTGCTTCCCAGAACATAACAATTGACCCATGACTTGAAGAGGTTATCTATTCTCCTTATCCTATCACACACCTCATTTATCATAACCATTTTAATAATAACCCTTTAACTTAAACAGCTTTAGTGAGTGAACTTTAGTATTAAAAAAAATGTCAATATGCAATCATTTTTTTAAAAAAAAGTTGAAAATGTTATTGAATTTCAACAGTAAACTTGTTTTTAAGCAAAAATATCCATAATTCAAATATTTAAAAGAATTTAATGAAACTTCAAATTTTTTTTTTCTATCAAATTCACCCTAAGCAAGGCAATAAAGCTACTAAGACACAAGGGATTGCTGGGTGTGAAAGAATTAGAAAACATTATGCAGAAGCAAGAACAATAGAAAAGTAATCAGGATGACAGTAGATAACAATTTATATTGCATTTAAATTTTTGAAGACAGAAGCGTGGAACTGGAAGAGAGTTCCACAAGCAAGAAGTGTCAGAAAAGAAACTTTTAGCATAGAACTTACATTTACATCTATGGCCAATTAAACTGTAAATTAATGAAATGTCAATGCTAGTTTTATACTGCACTTAAATTCATAAAGTTTAGGTACCATAGCTGAAGCACTCATCCAAACAATTACCATGAAAGTATTTATAGAAAAGGCACAGATGTCATTAGTTTAATAAAGAAGATTAAAAATTAAAATGTATAAATGAAATGAATTTTATTTTGAGATCACCTATACACTTCAAATAGAAAAAATTTACCTACAGATTTGGTCAGAATCTGACTCTTGTAGTTGTAAGAGAGAAAAACATGGAAGAAAATCGCTTATTTTCTTGTGACATTTTTGGGCAAAACTGTGTAGACAGTCTCCATTCCGCCAATGATATGATCATTAACATGACAATGTAGCAGCCAGGTGCCAGGGTTATGTGCAACCATAACAACAGTGCTGAAGGTGCCAGGCCAAAGGTCAATGGTATCCTTTCGATGTTGATAATCTGTATAATGAAGGAAGGTATTGCCATGAAAGTGCACACTGTGAATATCGACTTCAGTGCCCAAACCAAGAAGATACCAGTAAACGGTTTCATCTTGAAACATTTTCAAACTTTGAAGGTTGCCATACAAAAGGCCATTGATACCTGGAAGAAAAAATAAAAAATAAGGGGCATTTTAGTAAAGCTAGTTTAACTGTTCCTTTTGCATTAAAATATTTAAGAAGCATTTTGACAGGATAGAAAATGTGACACTGAAATCCAAACACAGACCGGAATAGAATAAGATGCGTTCCAAAAGCCAAGCAAAGTATCAAGAAACAAAATTCAAGAGAAACAAAAAAATCCTGAACTGTTGTGTCAAATCAATCCTCCTGTATGGCAGGGAATGCTGGACAATTCCCTTACAGATGGATGGAAAACTTGAGACCACAGAGATATGGTTCTACATAAGGATATTGAGAATATGATAAGAGTGTAAGCAATGAGAATGTTTTAAGAAAAATAGAAACAAAAAGACATTTATATTTAAAATCAGAAAGAGATGGCTGAACTCTTCTAGGCACATAAGGAAAGACAGCTTGGCAAATTTGATACTTACAGGACATACTGAAAGCAAGTGGGACAGAGAAAAATAGCAAATAACCTAACCAATATAGTCAGCAGAACAGGGATTAAGAGGTAAACTTTACTAAGAGCTACGAAGGGGAGGAAGTTGTTGAGTACCATGATTACCCACATTTAGAGGGGACACAACATTCTTGAATCAGTCTGTTCATTATACTATTTTTCTATTCAGATCACTATGGATTACTATTCTCTGGTTACTTTTGAGTATTATCAAGCAAGTACTACTAGTGCGAGGGATATCTGAAGGCATCTGACACCAGTATTGTTCAACAGCATTACTATAGTTGTATCTGTGATTACAAAGTCTCTACTACAATGAGCATTATGAAAGTGACAATGAGTCTTAATTCACCATTTATCAGTGACTTGTTCTTCTCAGACAATTTTTCAGCTATTAAATAGCTAACTTTTGTACATGCATCAGTTTTGAAAATTTTTTGTTGAGAACTAAACTGCTTCTTTAATTCATCTATTTTCATTTTTCTTCTTTTATTATATTCTGACTTATTAAGTGCCACTAAGCTGTCAAGCATATTATATTCCTTGCACACGGCAATTTTATGAGGCAGGTAATATTACTGCAGGTTTCAATTATGAAATATTTTTCTGTCAATAGAATATTAAATTTTCACTTTTCTTAGTACTAGATGTCATGACCAAATGTTGAGTTATTAAAAATCTGAATTTAAAGTTAACTAAATAATTACGAATATAATTGGAATGTGTTGAAAATATTTAAATCATTACATTAGGTATATCTATATATTTCTTTTACGATGTCTGTTTTATATAAATGCCTGACACTCTTTTAAAAAGAGGGAAAAAGAGTCTTTTATCTGCCTGATTAAAAGTTCCCATTCTTTATTACTATCAGTATAAGTGGACACCTGATAGTGCTTTTTCCGAATCACTTTGTCAAGAAATAGTGACTTTGAATCCATGCAATGTAAAGAAAAAAAAAAAAAAATGTAATTCATCAAAACATAAAAGTTTTGAAACTGAAACGATCAAAATGACAGACCACACCCACAAAATTTTTCATTGGTAAGTTCAAAATTGTCACCAATTATGCCATTATGACATTGTGGACTCGTCCAATATCCTTACCTTTCCAACCCTAACAAAAGCACAGTCAACATCGTACGCCTACATACCTAAAAAACTTCAACCAATCAAAACGGCAAGAAACGAAGCAAACAACCCCATTGGTCAATCACTTGAAGTTCATGTGCAAAACAGAAATTGCGCCAAAATCAAGTGAGCCACTTTTGGAATTTCGAACAATATAAAAATAAACGTAGACAGCCCCAGACAGTCAGTCTCACGAATTTGCAGAGTAGTTTCCTATATACTCCACGCCACTATGAACCACAATTTTGCCGCGCACGAAGATACATCGCTGACTCATATTCGATCATTCATTAACCAACTCTGTGAACACTTTTCTCAACTTTGCTTGTGTACAGTGAATTAAATTCACTACTTTAAAATAAGTAAACATCAACGAACATACAACATTACGAAAACATCAACTACGTTTAAGGGTAGATCACTCTAAAAAATTCTTTTCAAAAGACACTTATAATTCACAATTACAATTATTCACACAAACAAAAAGACAGCGAATCAACGAACAATATCAACAAAGAGACATTCACAAATCTAACAATTACATACACATTTCATTCACACGACACACACTGATTATCCAATCTGTATATTGTTAAATTGTATATAAATGTTGCATTGATTTCTAAATTGCATATGTCTCGTTTTCAATTACATTTTGAATTTCATTTATTTATTTGTTTGGGATGCAGCAAGACACACAACCAACTCAAAATTCCTTCTGATTCTTTCTTAAATAATTAACAACTCTGCACGTCCCCAACAACATCAAAGTGTATCCTTTCATTTGCAGCAAATAAAATAACAGCAAATTTGACAAGGTTGGTTCAAGCAGGAGCCGAAGGACTCCACCACATGACCCAGAGCCAAAAAACTGTAAGCTAAATAAGTTTTATTTAGCTCTGGCTCTTGCCCACGCACCAGCTGGTGTGATTCGGCAAAGGCCTTTGCTACCCCCTTCTCTTTTTAGTGCAACAAGGAAGTGAACCTACTAGCACTATCTGAGGATAATTTTCACAGCATAGGTATATTTTCATTTACTTTAATAACATAATGATTTTAGGCTGCTGTGTGTCACATGAAAATATTAAACATCCCTGGTCTACCATGGAGATTAAAAAAAAAGATCCAGTTCAGAATTCCCTGTAGGTTATCCAGATCAATATACATGTGAAGAAGTCTGGAGGGTACAATGACCAAAACACAGTGATAACAACAACAAAGATGAGGATAATAGTCCAAACATAAATAGTGTAAATAATGATAACACCTCATCTCAGAAATTCAGACAAAAAAAAAGAAGCTTCATGTAGTAACGAGGAATTTATATCAATAAGAATTATACTTTTAAATCTTATCAGAATAAAAAAACAGGTTGGATATAAGAGAGGAAATGAAAAAATAAAAAGTAAACTGGAACTTACCATGATTTTTGTTATTTTCAATAAATTCCTCATTCTCTTTATTTACGTCATTTGGCTTACTACAGTATTTTTTAATATTTTGGTCCAGATAGTTGCTTTCGTTCTCATCAAAAACAGTAAATAGCAAAGGAAATTCTTTGAATTTTGGTTCCATTGGGGTATTTTTCCTACAGATTACCAGAGGTCCAACTAAACCACTGTTTGTATCTTTACTTGGATTCACAGCAGAATAATAGGCATAGCTGATGCAGTCTGGATCTTTTGGACCTGGACCAGCTGATTCTGGAACGGTCCAGACGTAAGTAAAGTTCTGTAAAGGTAAGATCTTGCTTCCTTTCTTAAGGTCTGAATTGACTTTATCTTCATAAGCAGATCCCTCGTTCTTTTTGTCATACATAACTCCATGAGGTTGAATTGAAAATGGAAAAGTGGCATTGTTGTAGAAAATCACTCTAATTGTGTCACCCACATTAGCCTTGATAACTGGCCCCAGAATTCCAAGGTATTTGGGATGGGGCATTGGAGTTGTAAAAGTGTCATCAGTATATTCTCTGTATACAGCTTTTATATATTTGCTTCCAATCAGCGTCTCTGATGACTTGACAAAAGCATTACCCTCACTGAAAAAATAGATAAATAAAGACAATAATAAATATTTTCATACAAATAAACTTGGGTATGTGAATTATATATCATTTATGCCTAACAACTAGTAAATTACTGGAGACTAACATTCAAGCTAAGCAAATTGTTGCAAAGAAATTGTTCAATATTAAAAAGAAGACACCATAGATAAAATGTTCAAACAACTTATCTTCAGATTTGAAGTATCACAGAGATACAATTTAGCTTCCATTTAGAAAAATAATAAATAAATGTGATATTTGTTAGTGAATTTAATAGATTTATTGTATACTGAAGACTACAATGGGGTATCTGTTAAAGTTCACATTCAAGGTCATTTGAACTTTTATTAATCTTGTATGTATGGATGTCATATGTTGGGTTATTGGCAACTAAACTGGTTCCCCCACCATTCTTTTCAAGTGAGGCAGACAGCTAGACACCTAGCAAGATTAAACGCAAAACCTGTCAAAGGGCAGATGAGTCCATTCCATTCTTAGAATCAACAGAAATGTAGCACAGGGGCAGGAATGTAGAAATACCTGGGTTGGTGTGAGAGTAATGTTAAGATTACGCATTTCCTTATAAGGAAACATTCAGTATTCAATGACCAAGCAGCCAGTGCTACATTGTTGAAATTTATAAAATCTTACTTTAAAAAAAAAAAAAAAAAAAAAAAAAAAAAAGCAAGTTTATTTGCTGTTATTGCTCTTTTTCAGTATTGATGGGGGGGGGGAAAAGTAAATCTTTTTGTTTGAAATAGTGTGGAACCAACAATTTGATTGTCATCATTTTCTATACATGTTACAGGCTCTATCCACTTCAGTTATTGCTGCTATGAATGGTAGACCCACTTAGCTTTCATTAAGGCATCCAAATCTGCACCTCAATTTCTCTAAACCCCCTCCTCATGCATCCCAGAAATTTCAACAATCTCTTTCTGATTCAAGTACAAGTTTTCTTTTCATTTCCATTTTCTTTAAAACCTTGTTGCTCACATGTTCTGTCCATGGTATTCTCAGCATCCACATCTGTTGTCTAAAGTATCCTCATGATCTGTGAGGAAATTGTCCTGCATTCCCAGTTATGCAAGAGGATTGATATTACATAGAAACAACAAAGTGTACTGAACTGCTTACAAAATTTTTCCTCTTTCTCAATACATATTTAAGCAAAATCTAGGCTGTTAAGCTCACCAATATAGCTTTCTGCCTAACTGAAATAAATTTCCACTTACTTATTTGGGTCATCCAAGGATCCACCCCTTACAAAATCTTGATGTCCTTTGGCATATTCCCACTCAATTTCTTCAGCAGCAATGTAATAAGTCCTGTTCTTGCCAGTCATTCGTTCATGGGCAGTGAGTCGGCCACATTTATTGACGTGATACAAAGCCTTTGTCCCAGCATTGAAGTGATCATTTGTTTTACATACCAAGGCCCAGGTACCTACAAAACACAAAAACACAAAATGGCTACAAAATCTTCCTTCAGCACAGTGCAGAAATAAATAGAAGATGAGAAGGGGGTGCTGAAAAGGCACAAAAATTGGGGGTTATGTGTGTGTCCACTGGAGGTAAAATAGGTTACTGTGTCTTGTGTTTCACTTTCATTGCCATATTCTTTTAAAATTATCCATTCTGCTCACTCAGTGCCATTAGACTCCAATGTAAAGTATGGGGCACACATAAAAAATATATTGATTCTTCTATTTTGGTATTGCTGGTGTGTTTCAATCCTGGTTGCAAACTTTAGCTTGAAACCAAGGCCTTACAGAACTCTAAGCCATCAGTCTTGGAGTAAAGTTTACAACTGAGATTAAGGAAAGGAAAAAAGAATTATAGACATTAATGGTAAAATAATTAAGGACTATATATATATATATATATATATATATATATATATAATAATATATCCAAATATAGGATTGGTATAGACAAAATAAATTCCAATAACCAAAATTATTATTCTTAAAAGAGTGCTCAGTACAGAGTAGAGCAAATATTTATTCAAAAATTATAACAAACATGTTATGATGTCACTACAAAAATGGCCATTTTGTTTCAACACTGTTTCTGGTGTCTTATCAAATGATGCTGTTGAATGCCATTATTTAGGTTATTTTTGTAGTGATGCTATAACATGTTTATGCTATAATTTTTGAAATATATATATATATATATATATATATATATATACACACACATACGGTCAGGCAAAAATACTTCCCACATAATGGTAAGACAGATGAAGACACCATTGTCATTAATGTCTAGCTATTATGTCGGACATATTTCTGCCACACCTTGTATTTCCTACTAATTGAAGTGTTATTTTGTGGGAGTCCATCTTTAAGAAAAAAACAAAAAAAAACAAAGCATTTACTCAAATATTTTTTTTTTCCTTTCTTTCTTTCAAAAACCATTTTTATAAAAGATATGGGCTCACTAGCAGGGTTTGAACCCATGTCTTCCTTCATAGGAGAAACCATTGTCTAAACTGGTATATTTTAGACTGTTCAGCCACACAGACATGTTAGACAAATAAGATGTGATGCCCAACATGGTTCAATTACATTTTTGAAGAATGCCCATTCACTCATTCTGATCATCTCAAAAGTCCATATGTACTTATTTTTTGTATACGAAACAAACAAATTTCTAAGGAATCAAATCTTTTTTATATAACATTTCCTACAACTTCAAATGTTATTTTGTGGAAGAGTAGAAAATAATGTTGGATAAAAAACAAACAATCCAGAGAGATTGTAAATGATTTTTATGTTGATGCAACAACATAATCTTACATGTGTATATAGTTTTGTGTATGTCTTTTTAGTGATATAAAAGTCTCTTTGAGAACAATGCATTTTTTTTTTTTTTTTTTTTTTTCGGCCATTCCATTTCATCCTGTCCAGGAATTCTGGTGTTATTATATCATGGATATAATAATGCCCATAATGGGAGAAACTAAATCTTTCTTCCAAGTGCTCCCATTATACTGGTGATCCAACATCTGATATCATCCTCCATTAACTGTAGAACACATTGTGATATGAATCCGCAATCAAATATGAAATGTTCATTTCTCACTCAGCACAATAATAAATACATGTAACCATAACGTTTTCTACATGAAACAAGTTGTTCTGATACATTTCAGCAATGGTAAAGAGATAGATAAAACATGAAAATTTTTATCACTTTCTGGCATAAAACCTACATAAACTGTTGTTCACAGCAAGAAATATAATTAAATATTAACTAGCAACTTTCCCAATGTATCAATTAACAAAATATAATTTCATCACGGTAAATGTCAGAGCTGAATAGACAATTCATTGTCAATGAAGGGTTCAGAAACAGACAAATAAGAGATTTTTTAACATGTTAATTACCGTTTTTTTGTTTCAGCTAGACTTCACGATATTTACATTAAATATGTCTCATTCTATCTAGCTAATTTTTTTTTTTACAAATGAATATTTTCTCCATTCACATGTTCATAGTTTAACAAAGTGAAATACAACTTTTCTTAGTTGACTAATGGATTTCTATGTTATTTTGTGCTAATTCTAATAGCATATCTTTTTATCACATTTCCAGTATTTTCACGTGTTAATTTTCTTTTGTTTTTTTTCATGTGGACACTTTCAAGTGTATTGAACACTTTATATGCTTCTCTTTGGTGTGGTAGTAGTAAATTTCAGCTATACACATTTTTGTAGTTACTCAATTGCTAGATATTAAATGGTATTTACAGTTATATATTTTATGACAAAACTATTTCCCTATATTTTTAGGGAAACAAAATTCATAACATGGTTACCGTCTTCCCCACCTCCATGCTGAGTTTGATTTTAGCACACTTCAGAGGACACCATGCCCCCCCCATAGTCCATCTACTCTTTCCATCACAATGTGGTAGTAAGCCCTAGCTCTTTAATCCAATTGGGGTCATTACTTTTAATTCACTTAACTACATAGCAGCACTGGACATAAATTTGGTTAATCCAAATGTTTCTTTTTGTTTTTTTTTTCACATGTATTTTATTGTTCACTCGTGCTATTTTTCCATAGATATTTACCTGAACTGCAAGATATTAAATTAAACCTGCATGTTTATGGAGTTGTCTCATGTGGGTGAATTGTATCATATTGTTTAAAGCAAGCATTTGTGTTTGGTGGTTGATGTCTCTTTTACTGGCATAGTAAATTCAAGTTCAATGGAAACCAATTTATAAAAAAAACAAAACAAAAAAAAACAGCAGACACCAAGTCTTGTGGCATTGATGATTTCCTGCTAAAGACATGCAAAGACTACCAGTAATTTCTGGACAACAAAAGAACAGCTTCAACAAACTTCTGCGAGACTACTTAACATCTTGAAATTTTCAAATATCCATGTCCTGAATGTCATGGAATAGTGCATGACATAGCCAAGTCAGATATGTTGCAACCACATACAGAAAACCATTCATGATCTTAAAGAGACATTAAAATTTTAATCCACGCATTAACAATGCAAAACAAAATATTTGTTTGGACAAGCTGAAATCAGCCTTTCTGACTAAATGGAGACACACTCACTACACCATCTCCAGTAGCACTAGATTTACAAAGTCAAACTGTGACCTGATCAGGATGTCATTGAACTGCCCAGGCATATTTTATATCTTAATTCATTTTCTCTTTTTGCAGCACATATTTTTTCATATGAACTCTTGCATTATTCTAACAGTGTTGGAGTTAGCTCCTCCTTAATTCCCTAATTGTCATTCTTCCTATGCTATAAATACTGGGCGACTTCTCGCCTCGTCTTTTTCCTTCCTTGTGCCACATCCCACCCCACGTGGAGGTGAGGTAAATCCTCTTTTTCATTTCAGTGACTACAATGTAAGCCCTCTTAGAAAATCTGCGTCTTCCCATTTGTGGAAGACGCTGTGAACATTATACACAAATACGAACATTCACCAATGCTAATGTCATGTCTGTGTTCATTGTAAAATTGTTTTGTCACAACGTTTTGGCCGTTGTACACTCCGGCCTTCTTCAGGTGGTTGGAATTTCGAACTGAACCCTTTATTTCGATCATTGGGGTAGACTGTTCTAGTTCCACGTGCCATGTTTGATGGATGTCAGTTATCTCCTGCTAATTTTCCCTCTGAAAGTTCTCCACTGCCTTAACCAGGAATTGAACTCACCTTCTTTGGGTCTGTCACTGGATCTAACCAATGCCTTTATCCACTGTGCCATGTGTCCTGTTATCATTGCATATCTTTACCAGAGTTCATATTGCAACTTTGTTATCATTGCTTTTCTCTGGCACTCCTTATTACTGGTTCCCATATTGTATTTATTTCTATGCTTGGTCGGCTCAGGAGATTTTTGTGGCCTAGCATATGTGCTGATCCCTTAAGTTTACGAATTTTCCAATGGTGTTCCCTGTATATGATCTCAACATGATCCCACAGGGGGTGGTGATCTCCCTTCTCTCTCCATACGTGGAAGACCTCATTAGCAATGGTAGCTACAGCATAGTGAAGAAAGATCCTACTATGAAAACGGAACGCAAACTGTCACAGATCCTAATCAAGAACAAGGATCATTTCGCACCCAAGACGTATAGGCAGTTATCGCAGCGTTACACCAAGTTACCTCCCATATACAGTCTCCCTAAGATTCACAAACATGGTATTCCACTCAGGCCGATTGTTAGTTGCCAAGGCTCTGTGTGCCATCCTCTGAGTCGCTTCCTGGTAGATATAATTGACCCATTGATCGGAAGTCTCCTTCATATGTCCGAACTTCCCCCACTTCTTGGAAATAATCAAAGATGCTCCATCCTATCCAACCAGATGGTGAGCTTGGACGTGGTGAGTCTGTTCACCAAGGTACCCACAGAGGAGGCACTCTCAGTAGTCAGAGATAGATTGACCTCTGACTCTTCCATAGAGGAGCGGACCAGCATTCCAATAGATAATCTGATGGAGATGTTGACTTTCTGTACACAAACAACATACTTCGGAATAGGATCTCACATATATCGACAGGATGAGGGCTTAGCAATGGGCTCACCATTATCACCAGCAATAGCGAATATATACATGGAATACTTTGAGGAAATGGCATTAGAGTCTACATCACTAAAGACAACTATATGGTTACGGTACATAGATACTCTGGCCACATCAGGAAGATGTCCAGGTTCTACTGGATCATGTGAACTCAATAAGACCTTCGATACAGTTCACAATGGAGAAAGAGAGTAACAACTCACTCCCATTCCTGGATGTACTAATATCTCGAACAGAGCATGGGTTCAAGACATCCGTATACCGTAAATCAACATTCACCGGACAGTACCTCAATTTCGACTCCCACCATCCATACAGCGTAAAGAAAGGGATCGTCCGATGCTTACAACACCGATCTAAAGTCATAAGTGGGGATCCGGAGAAGTTAGATAAGGAATTGGTCAGTATAAGTAGTACCCTACAACGTAACAACTACCCTGGGTACATGGCAGCAGCCCCCAAAAACTGGGATAGGCGGGTACAAGAGGAGGAGGAGGAGGAGGACAACAACACTCAGAAAACAGTCTGCCTGCCTTATGTGAAGGGGTTATCAGAGAAAATACAAAGGATCTGCGGTCCATATAATATCAGGACAACCTTCAAAAGCGTGACAACACTTCGCAGGTATCTCTCACGAGTGAGACCCCCCACAGAGAGAACATGACTAAAGACTGTGTATGTACACTATCCCGTGCAGCTACGGAAAGGAATATAAAGGAGAGACAGGCCGCCCCTCAAGGTAAGGCTTCAAGAACACAAGAAAGCTGTAACGAGAGGGGAAGTAGAAAATCAGGCGTGGCTGACCACATATGGAGAGAGAAGGGAGATCACCACCACCTGTGGGATCATGTTGAGATCATAGACAGGGGAACACCATTGGAAAATTTGTAAACTTAAGGAATCAGCACATATGCTAGGCCACAAAAATCTCCTGAGCCAACCAAGCATAGAAATAAATACAATATAGGAACCAGTAATAAGGAGTGCCAGAGAAAAAAATGCAATAACAACAAAGTTGCAATATGAACTCTGGTAAAAACATGGAATGATAACAGCAAAAAATTGCAATATGAGCACTGGTAAAAATGATGCTGAAAACATTAGGTTTATAATACTCAGAAATTCATATCCAGATGTCCTCAAGGACACATGGCACAGTGGATAAAGGCATTGGTTAGATCCAGTGACAGACCCAAAGAAGGTGAGTTCAATTCCTGGTTAAAGCAGGGAGAACTTTCAGAGGAAAATTAGCAGGAGATAACTGATAAATGACATCCATCAAACATGGCACGTGGAACTAGAACAGTCTACCCCAATGATCGAAATAAAGGGTTCAGTTCGAAATTCCAACCATGAAAGAAGGCCGAAACGTTGTGATAAATATAGCGACAAAGATGAGGACAATACTCCAACTAATGTAAATAATGGCTTCTAAAAATCTCAGAAACTATACATAACTCTAAAATTTTTTTGTTTAATTATATATATATATATATATATATATGTCTTGTTTTCTTCTTATTTCCTTCAGTTGGACATAATAAGAGTCCAGCAATTTTTGAATATTCAACCAGAACTGAAAATATGTTTCTAATACAACAACATGTAAATATACACATGGTTCTCTACAACAGGAAGAACTTTTTATGCTATTGAATGGACATTGTTTCAACCATCTAGTATTTTTTTTTTTTTTTAATATACATCACATCCATATTATTGTTTATATTGTATAAAATATTTTCCCACATTTCTATCAACAAAAAGCAGAATAAAAGTGACTCCTTGTGGCAGGTTTTATGAACCTGGTTAGAGAGGGAGTCCTGTAAGGATAAAGAAGTTGCTTATCTCCCTTTGGTAGAGATTAGTCATGTTTGTTAAGAGATGACTTAATGATGTCATTTTTCTGTTTGTGAATAGCAACCAAATGGTAAGGTTGTTTTCTGAGGTTAAATCTGCCTCCCCCATGACTTACAAACACATAGTGCCATTTGCCTTTAGGGTATGGCTGAATCCAGGTCTATATTATATATAAGATTTTTCCTTTTTTTGTTTATCCTTACATTCTGCTTTGCTGTGTAGATATATTATATACTAACAGTATAACTGGTCTTCAAGTGGCTAATTCATTACTGGGAATTTTTGCCGTTCAATTGGATCAGTTTAAGTTTAAAGTCAGCCCACCCAAAAATCAATATTAGTAACAACATTTGGGTGCAACTTAACGCCTCCATTTGGGGATGTGCCTAACAATTTGAATGGTGGGGTGGGGCTGAAAAGGGAATTGTATAATAATATCACTGTACTAATTTAAACTATTTATTTTTATTAAAGATTTTATGAAAGATATATATCTAGGAACAGATAGTAAAACATTGCCAAGAGTTATAATAGACAGGAAGTAGTGGAGAGCTATTGTCACCAACAATTTGAACTCAAAACCGGCACTGAAGAATTATCTATCAAACAAATTTCATCAAACTTGGATGAAAACTGTGGAAATGCATAAACAACATCCGATCACACACACATTTTGAGAATTATAGATATAGATTATCCTTAGCGTGGGACATGTGTATATAGTTTTGTGTATGTTTTAGTGATATAAAAGTCTGACTGAGAACAAAGCATTGTCATTCATTTTTCTTCAACCATTCCATTCTGTCCATGAACTATAGTGTTATTATATCATTATTATATTATAATGCTCATAAGGGGAGAAATGTAAAAAGGGAGAGTAAATCTTTCTTCTAAGCACTCCCATTACACAGGTAATAGAGTAAATCTCTCTTACAAGTTTTTAGCTTATTTTGTTTTCTATTAATTAAAGACTTTTATTGTTTTATACTTAATTGTGACAAATTTTATGTTGCGTTTAGATAAATTCTTTTCAATTGTATTTGTGATAAAGTTGGTGGGTAAACAAATATCTTGATTCATTGAGTTTGACAGGAAGGACATTTAAATTTGAAATTCTCAATATCCCTTTTTCTTCATGTGCAATTGCATCAGTGTAAATATAAATTTAGTCTGATGAATCCTAAAGGAAAATTTTTCATTCTGTCATACTTTTTCTCTTAAAATTGTTCTTGATATATCTTCTTTATAACATTGATTTCTATGATATGACAATAGACATCAAAATACTAATAAGGTTATTTGAAAATACTAGTTGTAAAACTCTCCCATCCCCTTTTGGTAGAAGTCTGAACAGAACAGGTATATGGCATCAGAGTAATTGAACCTTTATGAAATCTTTTTGATTTCATAAAGGTTCAATTAAGACAAAGCTTATTAAGAGTTACAAGGGACAGGCATGATCACCTTCATCCTGAAGGGACACAGAACATAAAAGAATTTTCCAATTCAGCTGATTTGAACTGATTGATTTCTCTGTTTAATGGCATATCCACACCTTATGGGTCATTTAATGCTGAAAGTTTATTGGCAGCTTGGAAGTAATAATAATATGTTATGTTATTCCACTTTCACAATTGAATACAATACTCAGCTTTTGCATATATACATATTTGTGTGAACATGACTACTGGGTGGTGATATGTGTTTTATGTTGTAGCTTTGTTGAAGTTTTGGAATACAATTTTATTCAAGAAATTGTAAGATATATGGATTAATCTCATGAAAGTCCTTTCATGTTGGTTATTTGGTAGTATTTTAAACAGATTTGGGTGAAGTCACTATAATTTGTTAATATGTGCATATTGCTGGTAATTTTTTTTTTTTATATAAAAATGTATTGTTGGTAATTTTTACTACAAAAATGTATTTTTATTTTTGTTTAGGGGTTTACTATTTGCCCATAGCTGGGACCCTAAGAGGTGCTACCATCCCGAGTCAGGATGGACCTGGAAACAGTAATTAAGAGGTGGTTCCATGCTTCTCAAAACCTCCAATCTCCCAATCAGAGGCCTTGCTGCCAGATGTAGTTTATCATCATACCCAGGACTACTGTTTTGAATTAAAAAGGGTATTAAAAAGAAAGTTGGTTACCAGAATTTTTTGCAGTCATAGAGAGTGTCTTGAATGTTCCTGGAAGAACTGCAATGGTATCCTTGTGGTTTTCATAGACAGTAAATGTATTCCCATGGAAAAATGCCGTGTGAAGATCTACTTCATTGCCAACAGACAGAATATGCCAACTGATACGGTCACCAACACACATATTCAAGCCACGCAAATTCCCGTATAAGTAACCATTTATTCCTGGAAAAGGAGGAAAAAAGAAAAAATCATAAGTCATGCAACATTGTTATAAATCACACGATTTTGCTTGTTCCTTCATCCCTTTGCTTATGTTATATGCTATAATCACCTCAGATAAATAATTGGCTATTACTGTTTTAATTGCAAGAATAAATCTGTTATAGCCTACGTTTTCTGCCCACAAAACGTAAGAAAGAAGTGATAACACTGGTGTTTAACATCCGCTTCAGTGAAATGGAAAACCATGTCAATTTTTTAATCTTTTTATTTGTATCCCCTTACTTCTTTAAATGGTGGCCTGCATTCATATTTATGATAGCTATTGTAATATTTTGTTAAAGTTGTTAACTCAAATATTTAATGAAACAATATTTTCACAGGTATTTTATAGTCATGGAATTTGCAAGGAGCTTATTCAAACCATTAACTTAAGAACTAAGATTCATCAGAAAATCCAAATTGTAAAACTATGATATTTTCACAGGTATTTCTAGGAGATATTATTTTGCATGCTTCAGATAGATTTAAAAAACAGTTTTAAGTTGGGAAGAAAGATGTCTTAATCCACTGATATTCCATCCATGGAACTTTGAGGTAAATTTCATAACTGACTCTGTAACAAAACAAATTATAATTGAAGAGCAGCAAATGGCCAGTACAAAGTTGCTCATATGAATAGTTTAATTTCAGTAATTAGATTCTGGATCGTCATATCAGTTCTCGAGTACTTTCGATTCAATAGGTTAATTCTTTTTTCAGAACTAACAGAAATTTATTTTTTTTAAAGTGACATTTGTAATGGTCATAAAAGGCTTACAGAACTTGCTACTTAGTAATAGCAATAGTAATAGGGTTTAAATTAGGAGAATAATTTTTTATGTTCTGTAAAAATATAAAATTAGACAATTATCATAAAAAACATGTGTGTTTACCTGTAATTTTTGTGTGTCTGCTACCATGTGACCCCTTAGGAGTATGGAAACTACCATGTGCTCTTTACCTTCTGCTGATCAAAGGGGCAACATGATAATCATCTGCTCCCTACTGAAATTCTCTAAGACACCATGTGTTTCTTTATCATTTTTTTTGAGTTTATTTCAAATTACCGTTTCTGTTTGAAAAGTGTTTTCTTTGTGTTGTGTAGGAACCTACCACCCCTCTTGAAGATGAACTCGTCTACAAACAAGGACGTTAAAGAGTGGCATGTCAAAAGACAGTGTAGAAGAAGTTCTGGGCTGAGTTAGTTATAGACTACTCAGGCGATATCTGTACCAACTTACCAACCGAATAAACCCCATTTTATTGTTACGTGTTATTTGGCGTTTGTCTTTATTAACCCCAAATTAACATAACAGTGGCGATGAGAGATTCATTCATCACGCTGAGTGGAGAATTTTTCAACTCTAGGTGGACTATATAATTTTTTTTTCTCGCTCTGAAAAAAAAAAAAAACAATCGTCGAACTTTGTTCTTCAAGAAGAAATAGGATTTCAACGTGCCAAAAAGAAGTAAGACTTGTGCTTATTGTTGGATATATATATGTTTTTCTCCTTTTTTACTGTTTTCGAAAAGTGTTTTGTGTAATCTATTACGCATAATGGAAGATTTGATTGCATTAACGAAAATTCTAGTGCAAAACCAAATTCAGCAACAAAGAGCAACAAAGATTGCAACAAGAGCAACAAAAATTGTTTTTCGAGACAACTATTGGATTTACAAGTTCAGCAGCGAAATGACACAAAGGCTTTATTTGAAGCAATGTTACTAAAGAATCCAGTAAATTTGTCATTCACGGCCGAAGGTATTGCTAATTCTATTACCGAGTTCAAATTTAACCCAGAGGAGGGTATAACATTTCCTGCGTATTTCAGAAGATTTGAAACAATATTTGAAAAAAATGTGAAGGTTGGACTGATGAACAAAAGTGAGTTTACTTTTACAAAAGTTGAGTACAGATGAAAATAATAAGTATACGAATTTTGTCCTTCCAAGAAAAACTAGTGACATTTCTTTCGAAGAAACTGTTAATACTTTATCTAGTATTTTTGGCGAGCGAGTTAGTTTGTTTCATACTCGTTTCTCGTGTTTGAATATGGTAAAGCGTGACGATGAGGATATTGTTATGTATACTGGAAATGTTAACAGAATGTGTGAACGTTTTATGTTACATGATCTTTCAATTGATCGATTTAAATGTTTGATATTCGTTCAAGGCTTGACTTCTAGAAAAGATAAAAACATAAGGTCCCGAATATTGGCAAAACTCGAACAAAATTCCGAGATTACTTTGCAGAAGGTTATGGAAGAGTGTCAAAGAATTGAAAATTTAAAACATGACAATACACAAATTGAAGAAAAAAAACGTATCCCGTGTCCATGCTATTCGACCAAAAAAAGGGAATAGTTAATAAAAACATTAAAAACCAACGTGCTTTGGATGCGGTGGTGGTCATTTTAAAGTGAATGTTTTTTTCGCGACAAAATTGCTATTCGTGTGGCAATAAAGGCCATATAAGTACTCATTGTAAAAGCAAAAAAAAAAAAATTTAAGTCGAAAAAAAGATATTGTGAATATTGTGTTGTCACGTCAGGAGATTGAGGAGGGCAGAAAAGAAAATTTGTACAAGTAAAAATTAATGGAAAAAATGTTAAACTACAGCTAGATACTGGAAGTGATATTTCCATTATTAATACAGCAACATGGATTAAAATAGGCAGACCTTTGCTTAAAAAGACTGAAAAAGTGGCTAGCAGGATTTCTGGAAGAAAATTGCATTTTCAAGGTGAATTTTCTTGTAATATTTCATTTGTTGGTAAGACACTAAAGTCTAAAGTGTATGTGCTACAAAATGCTTCAAATTTGTTTGGAATAGATTGGATTATACTGTTTAATTTATGGGAACTCCCTATAAATTCTTTTTGTAATAGAGTTAATGTTTCTTCTCCATGTAAAAATCGGGTTACAGAAAATTTTGTGAAAGATCTGAAAATAAAATTTCCACAAGTATTTTCAGAAGGTCTTGGATGTTGCAAAAAAGGCGAAGGCAAAATTTGAAGTGAAGGAAAATGTAAAAACCTATTTTCAAGCGAAAAAGAAATGTGTCATTTGGTGTTTTGGAACAGACCGACAAGGAATTGGAACGGCTTGAAAATTTAGGGAGTTATTTCACGCATTGAATTTTCAGAGTGGGCCTGCCCTGTTGTATATTTAAAAAAAAATAAAATTCGGATGTGTGCGATTTTTCTACAGGTCTAAATGATTGCTTAAAAGACCACACATATCCTTTGATTTTCACCAGAAGACATTTTTGCAAGTTTAAGTGGAGGAAAATATTAAGCTAAATTGGATTTATCGGATGCCTATCTCCAAGTCAAAAATGGACGCACAAAAACTAAAAGACATTTGAACCAATTAAGGAAAAGAATCATCGAAGAAATAAGTGAAGAAAAGGAAGAACCAATGGAGGTATTATATGATTTATTTGATATACTGACTCCACCACTGCCTGAAACAGTTGTTCAAAGAAGGACAAGCAAAAGAAAAAGAACTAGGGTGGAACGTTTAAGTCCAGATCCCAAAAGGAAAATATATTAATTCCTCCGGAATTAATCTCAAGGGGGAGGTGTTGTGTAGGAACCTACTACCGCTCTTGAAGATGAACTCGTCTACAAACAAGGACGTTAAAGAGTGGCATGTCAAAAGACAGTGTAGAAGAAGTTCTGGGCTGAGTTAGTTATAGACTACTCAGGCGATATCTGTACCAACTTACCAACCAAATAAACCCCATTTTATTGTTACATGTTATTTGGCGTTTGTCTTTATTAACCCCAAATTAACATCATAACACTTTGTTTATGTATTTCACATTTTGAGAAATATATTTATTTGTTTTCACAGTGAATTTCCTAAATAAAAGAACATCAATATGAAGAATGGGCCTTTTCCATTGGGATTGGCAGTCCGTTACAGTAACAACTTAAAAATAAAAGAAGATTACAAAATAACATCACTTTATCAAAAATCAATTAAATAGTATATATTCTTGGCAATTTCTTACAGTATACAAAACTGAATACCAAACCTGCCCATTCTATCCAGTTTTCTCTTGGATTGGCACAGAATTTAATAAAATTTCTAAAGTCTGTTTTACTTAAAAGTTTAAAAAAAAAAAAAAAAAAAAAAAAAAAAAAAACAACAAAACTTGAAAAGAATGAGATAAATGCAAAAAATGCATAATCCCTTTTCACTGGTTTAGATTTTTTATAAAGAGTCTAACAAATAAACAGCCTATTTTATGAAAATTTGAAAGAGATAGTAAAGTGAGCTACCATTCAAAGATCAACCTTGAACTTGAAACCTTTTCTAAACAGGGTCTCTGATTGGCTAACTGCTGTCCAATCAGGATCCCTTCTTGGGACCACACAGTAAACTTGAAAATTGAAATCATTCTCTTTGGCAACTAACTGTCATAGTGACCACACATTTATAAGAGCTGTTCTTTCCAACATTAATGGAGTATAGATGCCACAAAGCCACAAATCCTACTTTTTCCTTGGACACTCTTCTAACTTATATTTGCAAGCCTTCTTTTTACCTATTGCACATACACACTTTTTTGTACATTAAACCCATTGAATTTAATACTGTTGTCGAGTTTCTTTTCTTTGAGACTATCTTTGACTTTGTGGAATTAACTGCACCTGAGGAAAATCTTTATATTTTCTAAAAATTTTCTCTTGTAGAGAAAGGAATTGGATATTATAAATATTCTTGTGGCATTTTAATTAGTGCTAAAATATTTCAGTTACAGAATATATTGAATCATATTCAAAGGAAAGACAATGAAAAATAAAGCATTGATATAGAAACCATTGACTTTTGTTTCATGCCACTCAACTTCAAAATATTTCTCTCTATGTGTGTGTGAGACAAAAAGTAAGTTCTACCTTAATGTATGTATGTATGCTATTATAAAAGTCTATAGGGAAAGAGAGCAATTTTTCTTTGTTTTAATTTATTGTTGCTTAGACAGTGGAAAAATTATGTGTAACTCATTTCATCCTCTAGAAGACTTCATTGGACTAAAAAAAAGTAATTTTTTTTATTGATGGAATTTTATATGTGTAGGAGAGGGAGATGTAATCATGAGCATAAATCATAATTATGTACCAAGGAGAAAATGCTGAAAATTTGGAAACATTGAATTTCAAATTCTTGAAGTTTTGAGTTTAAAAAAATTTATTTATTTTTTTGAACGTGTCTGGAAATACAATCTAGCTCAGTGTTTTACAAACTTTTAAGTGGCCTGCAGCAAGAAGCACATTTTGCATTGTGACCCATTATAGCTACGTGTAATAAATCAAAGACAAAAACTGTTTACTAGGTTCATTTATTTAGCATTGACAGTTTATATGTATATTTCTTATGATCCACACATATTGTATCTATTTGTATGAATATAAAATTATTATTTTTAGAAAAACAAATTTATATATTGATACTCGACTGACATGGAGTTGGGAAATTCACTTTTAACCACGACTTCAGATGCAACTGAATTATTCAACAATCTTAATGGTTTTCACCGACTCTGAAGACATACTGCACACCTTTGTAGCTAATGTTTGGTGTAAGGTTCTCTTTGTGAGAGAGAGAAGAGAGAGAAACCTAACATCACTCAATCCACAATGAGTTTGACGAACAAGATACATAAACTCAGTTTGAAAATCCTTGACCTAGCTTATCTCAATTTCCCAACGTTTTTGTTTTTAAGATTCCTAGATTGTGACAACAGATCTGCCAAGAAACATGAAAATGTTCTAAGAACCTAGATGTAAATCTAAAAAAAAAAAAAAAAAATAAATAAAAAAAAAATATGTTAAATCTGTTTTAATGGCTTGAATATACTCTTACTCAAAAGACACTGTAACAAATTTGCCACAAGATTTGTTAAGCAAATTTTTCTTTAAGCACTTACCATGCATCAAATTCGATTCTTTGAAGTCTTCATCGTCCATATCGATTTTATTTGGCTCTGAAGCAAACTTGTTGATGTTTTTCTTAATATACCAAGATTCATTTTCATCAGTAACAGAAAACAGCAGAAAAAATTCTTTATCGACATCTTTCTGGAAAGGGTAAATAAAATGTGGGTGAATTAATGGCTACAATTTACAGGACAATAACAATGATTAACTGACAACTTGACATAGCTAAGAAACATTTTAACTTTTCATTTCTCTTTTATTTTTTTTAAATTAAAATTATCAACAGACTCCTCCAAAATCCCATCATGTACCTGAATTCAATAAACTTTAATTGGTTGAAAGTGGATGATGTTTAGGGATTGGGAAAGTGGGACTCTGGGGCAAAAGGGAAGTAAAATAAACAAAAAAGCCAGGACTGCAACTTTGTGGAACAGACAACCACATGGGTACTTGCTTGAATATTTTAATCTTGACCTCTTAGGTCAAGAGTCAATTATTGGCAGGGGCAGTGTTAACCCTAACCTCACAATACCAACTTCCTATCACATTCTCTTCCACTTATACCATTCATCATTACCATCTCAACTGTAACTTTCTAAATTGAATGATTGGGTGAGTAAAAGAGGAAAAATAAAGTGGCAATATTGCTAAAAGAGAGACGGTGATGCTCAGTCCTAGTAAATGGAATTACTTGGAAAAAGCTTGAAAAATAGCAGTAGATCCTCAGATATGGAATACATAGTCTGCAAAAGGTCCTTGTATTGAATAGCTTTAGAGAATAGGTTACTTTCAAGAATTTTACTTTATATGTCTATAAAAGAAGTTGATAAATTTGTTAGCCCGATACATCCAGAAAAGAAAGCTGATGCCCATGTAATTTTCAATCACTTTCACTGAATCTGTTCCTTGCTGTGCTGATGTAGTAGAAAATCATTCCATATGACAAAAGAGGAATAAACCAATCAGACTGCTCGTTTTTAGTTTTTCAAAAGTCCCTAGCTTGGAGTCTCTAAATACACAAATAAAAGCAAAGTGACAAACCAAAAATCAGTAGACACACTTGTACCCTAAGGACCCACTTGCTACCAATGACAACAAAGAAATTGCCACAAATCACCTACTCATAAACTCACTTTTATTCACGCATATTCATACAGACCTTTTATTTAACTCGTATGCTTTACAACATTAATTTAATTCAAAACGTCTCATATTTTAACAAACTAAATTACAGCAACTCTGTTTACTTATTTTGTATATTCATAGTTAGAACTATGTCTAAAATTATTATTATATCCTGTTAATCTATTTATGCTTTTTGTTTTTTTTTTTTTAGACGTTGAAAAATTTTTTTTTTCTTACCAATTCTGTTAGTTAATCTAGACAAACGTTCAGAAAAATATTAATCTTAGGTTCACAACAAACTGCTATATTAAAAGAGGCTGGTATGACAGAAATGCCTTAATTCAGAAGACATTAAACATATTCTTTCTATATTCTCTATATTTTTTCAAACATCATCTCTGTTGCATAATGATTTTTTTGACACTGCTATTCAATACAAATCGCAAGAGCCACTCAAGGTATAGGGTTTTATGGAGCTTAAATTGAAGAGGTTAACTTCATAAGAGTTGGTTCCACAAAACTATCCTTTAACAAGAAGCTGTCTGAACAGAATTCTTCCTTACCAATGGAATATAAAGGGAATTAAGATGGCTCACTCCTGTTTATATGGTAAAGGTTTAAACTGGTGGAACAAATGTAGCTTGTCAGAACATATTCTATGTAAATAGTGACTAGTGTCTTCTGTAGGAAAGGGGTTGTAGGGGAGAAAATAATTTGCCACCTACAAGGCCACATAAATAATTTTGAAATCTTATCAAGGCTGGAAAGAGAAGATTGTGCAGATCCAGCCCAGATATGGCAACAATCTAGGGTTTGATCAGACTCTTGTAAAGAGTGTGTGGCAGGCTGAGTCGATACTTCCTGGAGTTAACCATTTTTCCAATGTCTTTAGTGATGGATCACATTTCTACTGGATGTTTGAAGTGAACTTGGGCACCAATAGAAGGCTCAAAGCAAAGAGTTACTTTGAGAATGTAATCATTCTCATCATAACTGGGGAGAAATCACAGTCAGTTCAAAGATCACAAATAGTTACAAGTTTGGTTTTAGTCATATTGAAAGTTACAACTCCTCCCCCAAATTAAGCTATTATAGCTAGGTCAGACAAGAGGTCAGCTCCCAGGTTTTGGTCATCTAGATTTTTCCAGGTGCACCTATAGACTGTGATATCGTCAAATATGTTTACAACTTGTTTTGTGCTGAGAAGAATACAAAAAAGTAATTGTTTTTTTTTTTTTTTAAGGATTTCACAAATAACCATTGTCCTTCGTTTTTAGCATTCATTTTTATTTTGTTCCTTGTGAGTGCAACATTTTCATCTACTATGTTTGTTTTCTATTACTGCATGAAAAGGAGTGTCTTTGCACTCAACCTACTTACATTTCATCTGTTTATATTTTTTCATCTAAACCAGACGAAAAATGTGTCATGGATTATAATTTCATTTATGTTGCTATATGGCTTAAATGTAAATGGGAGTGGGCAGTTGAGGAAACTTACTATAAGAAGCTAACAGATGTTGAAGTGTGTACAGCATTCTTATTGCTTGGAAAAATAATATCTAGTTTTGAAAGACAGCACACTGAAAAGTTCACAGCCTGACTAAGATGGGATTCCAAAATGAATTCTTCTGTCTGGTCATTTCTTGAAATTTTAGGAAGTGGATCAGATTGGGAACCCCTTCACAGCCCTGGGTTATGACAGTCCCAACCTATGACAATTCGTGGTTATGACACAATCTCCAGTAATTTTGTCTTGACTTATGCTTATTGCCTTGTACATACAATGCAAATGGTAATGAATGGTTCTCTTATTTTTTTTTTTTTTTTACTGTATACACACTGACCTTGGTTTGTTGTGTTTTTATATACCTTAAAACATGTACATATGTGTATAGTGTATATATTGAGTTTCCTAGTAGGAGATAAAGACATTTTCTTAAGCTATAAAACTTGGTGAATTCCCTATAAAAAAGAAAAACATACATTTGTTTTCCTTTCCTCCCCAGATTTGCAAGTACTGCAATAAAGACAAGATCTTATGATTCATCATCTCATCTACCAAGACCCAATGACAGCACTAACAATAAATATACAAGCAGCTTAAAATAATTTCATTATATGCATTATATTTATGCCCTTCATGTGTTTTTTTTAGTCCTGATCATGTTAACATGTCATAGAAATGTGTCACGTCATACGGGAGTGTTTTTTCACAGAAAATCAGATACATTCTGAATTACATAGAAAACTGCATTATGACACATCATAGTCGAAACTCAAGGACTCTGTATTATAAGACTGTGACTAATGACCTTTATTATTCACAAGTGATAAGACTTTTCCCAGAATATTCTTTTCTTGCAAAACTGATTAAAGATTTATTTTGCAATAGGATGGAATGATATGCAGCGTAAGTCTTTTTGCATCATGTATTCTTAGAGTTCTCAAACTTTTCTAACTGCCACCACCTTGGATTCCAGGCCACATCTTTAACAACCTCTCATACCATATGAAGACACTTTCTTTTGCTATTAGGTATAGTACAAAATTCAAAACAATTAATCCAACACTGTAAATGCATATATACATTTCAGCTTTTCTAGGATGTCATTAGATGAACATCCATAGCTATATTGCTACACCTACAAACCTAGAGCTATTGGCCACTGTAAATGTTACCCGTTTGATATGTGGTGCATTCTGTCTATGTCAGCAAGATACAAATGTTCAGACTCTGGACAAAAAGATAAAGACATGTGTTTATGTATAATTTATGTTAATTTTAGGTTGTGGTTGAAGCTAATGACGATTTTATTGAATAAATTTACTCTTTAGTATTTCAAGATATATTTACCAAAATTGCATAAAACTGTTCAAACGCATGGTGGAGTAATGGCTAGCAGCTCAGATTGAGGAATCAGAGCCGAGTTCGAATTCCAGTCAAATCGATTACATTCACTTATGTGCTAATACCCTTGGGAAAGGTATGAATTCTCTTTTTCTCCCCCAGCAGCTATGGGTAAATAGCAGGACAGACCAGGTTCTATAGCCTTGGATGGTAACGGGTCTACCGCAGAAAGAAATGGCAACCTACTGCAGGGAAAAAATCTGCCTTGTCAGTCATGTATCAAAAGATACATGATTGCATAAGCATGTATCATGCATGGCATATAACTGACTGACTGATCTGCTCAAATGAGATGTCAGTGTTATTTTCATTTTTGCATAATTTCAACAACAATTTATCCATCTCATTTTGATTTTATATATATATATATATATATATATATATATATATATATATATATATATATATATGTGGCATCTGTAGCATTATAAGTGAAAGCTGGGGGGGGGCTTCAATCTGTACTACTTTTTGCTGAAACCGAGAAATAAACGGAAACCAAAATTTATGTGTGTAATTTATGACAATGCGATTGAACCAATCTGCATCATTTGTCAAAAATCATTACTGCCATTAATTTTCAAGATTAATGAGAAAACTTAATTTTCCTTTTCCTCCTCCCTGATACATGTGCTTCTTATATAACTCTTATCCGCAGGAACAATGATCGGTCTGATTCTAGAAAAATAAGTTCAATTGATTATGAATTTAAAAATCAAAACAGAAATAAGGTGGACACTAGGTTAATAGATCCAAACAAAAAAAAAATATTTATTTTATAAGAGGATCAAATAAAAAATATACAATCAGGAATCTTTAAAACTTAATATCTGACTTAGCATCTCCACTTTTAACATTTAATTTAGCAACCCCCTCACACACACTTTATTTTGTGGTGAAATGTTTTCATTTGGTTTTATGCATTTTATTGCATTTGCAAAATAAATTCAAGTAAAATTCACATAAAAAAAAAAAAAAAGAGAGTAAATTATTTTTCCCTTCATTTTCTTTTTAAATGCCATGCCCTTTGAAGGCATAGGAAATCATTACTCTCCACAGATTACTTTTTTGTATTATATGATTTACCATGACCTTTTGAGAAATAGTAGAGTGGTTTCCTGTTGCCTTCTCCACAGTTTGGAATTCTCAGTAGTTCTCATAGAATGGCTACCATCCAAGACTGTAAGCTTGGGGAAGAATAGATGGATTCATGCCTTTGCTAAGTGAATGCAGGTGACATGGCCAGAATTTGAACCTGGATAGCCAATTCACCTTTCTGCAATGATAGCAGCCAAGCTACCCACACATAATTTAACTAAATAAATCTACTAACTTATCTTAAAGCATGTTTTTGTAATGAGTTAACATTTGACACATTTGTACAGAGATATTGGCAATTCTGTTGCAAGAGATTAAAATTCCAATTCCATTAAGAGGGGAGGGGATTGTCTGGAAGGTGTCCAGCCATTTTGAATATACTGAGAATCAGTTGTACAAGCTTGATGTAACTTGGTGCACCTAGAGGTAACCTTATTGTGCATGCATGCATGCATAGACAGCTCTCCTATGAGGTAACTTGTTTGGTAGTAAGATGTCATTAAGCGAGCTTATGTAATGTATGACTGTGTAAGTAAATTAGTAAAATTTTGTACAGGTATCACCCAAGTTTGCCGGCTTCATACCCCTAAGACACAGATTTAGTTCACTACAACTTCTGGCTATTGCTATTGAAAAAAATTTGATTCATATTTTATGGCTTAACCCTTTACGAGTTATTTAAAGTCAGAGAATATTTTAAGATTGTAAGAATTTGTTTTTGAGATAATGATTTAGTAATACAAATTTGACTAATTAACCCATAGCTGGGGGGAGAAGAGGTTGGTTGGTTGGGTTTTATGGCATATCAACCATCTTAAGTCATTTAATGCCAAATTAAGTTAGATGTATACACATACATACATATTAAATATATAGTACTATTAAACGTATATTAAACTGGCAACATTACTTTTTCAAAAATGTATAGCTGGCAACATTACTTTTCCAGAAACGTACAGCTGGCAACGTTATTTTTCTGAAAACATTATCTGAGGCCTTGCTGTTGAACGTAGTTTATCGCCATACCCAGGATGTGGGGAGAAGAGGTGGAGCCATACCTCTCTCGAGGGTATTTGTGTATATAACGAATACAAGTGAAATTGGGCCATTATACACTACATCACTCATACATCCAAATTTACATCCCTTAGTTATGCTGGCTCAACATTAGTGATTGTATGGAAATGGGAGCATTACTGAAGAGAAGTCTCAAATTACTGACAGTAGTAATGAGTACTTAATGAACTAGCTTAGGTTAATTCCAAAATAATAATAATAATAATAAAAGTGAAAAGACACTGAGCTAAGTGAATTAAGTCATAAAGAATACTTTGACTAAGGTACCATTGCTTTAAGTAGGCTACTTCTATTTTTCTTTTCTGTTACTATTAACTTATATACTTGTACAATAGTAAGTACAAAATGGAACTCACCTGTTTCCCATCGTCATTCAAAGCTCCTCTCTTACAGATAAGCATTGGCCCAACAAGTCCAGAATAAGTATCTTTCATATAGTCTATCACAGATGCATACATTCTTGTGATGCAAGGTGGATCATCAGGTAGTGGACCCATGTTCTCTGTCACTTGCCACGTATAAGACTTTATTGTATTTGGTGCAGCATTGTAGTTGTGTGTAAGTTCTGAAGACAAAGAAGAAATCAGAAAACCTTAGATTTCCTGAAAGAGCCATTGGAATAGTTTGAATGATGTCTACCAGTTGACTTCTGTAGCTTAATTGGCAAAGTGCTGTCCTGGTTACACAGGTTCCCAAGGACAGGGTATGGGAATTCAAATCTCATTGAAAGTTAATTATTTCTGATACATGCAACATAAAAGTTAAAAAGAAGAAGTGTGGCAATAAAAATCAATGACAGTTAAATGAATTTAAAAAAAAAAAAAAAAAAAAAGAAAAAAAAAGAGAAAATTGGCATAAAAACTTCAGAAATTCAGAAGAATTTTCACTGTCTGACAGAACTATTAAACTCATGACTGCTAGATAATTAGAAGCACTTATCGAATAAGCCATCCTGTAGTATGGTTCACCAAATGCCAATAATATATCCCTGTAGATAGAATATAGAGTTCAGTTTGAAGATTCCAGATTAATAGTGATTTACCAAGTGTAGCTTAGATGTGGCACAAGTATGGAGCACCCAGTGAGGATCAAACTCACTACTTAGTTGTAATTGTTCTAGTGAGACAAGCTTGGTAACCATTACACCGCCTTGAGGTGCCCAGATTCCAGATTAATAAATGCTCTTTAAGAAGGTTATAATTGGCAATACAATGTGATTAGCAATCAAGATAAGGATATTAGTTAAAGTAGATTAATGTATAATTCCTCATCACAGACAATATCAGTCTGAATCTAAAGGTTTAGGAAATAGGATAGAATAGAAACATTTGTATGCAGAAGTCTAGAATGGCAACATCTTTTGGAGTCTGACTATATTTCTGAGATGAGATATTATGTACAGTATTTACATTAGTCAGACTATTGTCCTCATCTTTGTCACCATATTTGTCACAACGTTTTGTCCTCAAGGACACATGGCACAGTGGATAAAGGCGTTGGTTAGATCCAGTGACAGACCCAAAGAAGGTGAGTTCAATACCTGGTTAAGGCAGTGGAAAACTTTCAGAGGGAAAATTAGCAGGAGATAACTGATAACTGACATCCATCAAACATGGCACGTGGAACTAGAACAGTCTACCCCAGTGATCGAAATAAAGGGTTCAGTCCGAAATTCCAACCACCTGAAGAAGGCCGGAGCGTACAACGGCCGAAACGTTGTGACAAATATGGCGACAAAGATGAGGACAATAGTCCAACTAATGTAAATACGGCAACATCTTTTATCAGCAGATCCCATGCATCAAATAAAACTATATATGTGCATGACTGAATGGTTAGACTGTTACCATTTTAACCATGAAACTCAAGTTTGAATCTTGCCAGGACAGATTTGTTAAATGGGTAACTTCCTGATAATATTTCCCAAGAAATATTCCATGTTGTGGGTTTGTTAAGAAGTGACTAAAAACTATTCCATGGCTTCACCTAAATGTCGAGAGTAAAACTGGGTAGACAAATCTGTTCAAAAAGAAAGTCATGATTCCTTAGAGTGTACTGGCCTTGTTCAACTGCTGATCATACCAGGCAGGTTTTTGGGGAAGAGAACACAAATATCTGTAAATGCAGTATAAACCATAGGTTGGCTCAGTGTAGGTTGATAAAACATAATTGTGCCTGAGCAGGTGTATACAACAGGGATTTGCTAACCACTAACAGAAGAATGTACTTGGAGACAAGTAATCAGCCATTATATATATATAAATAAATAAATAAATAAATAAATGGCTGATTACTTGTCTCCTCAATATTATTGTAATAAAAAGAAAAATAAATTTTAAAACTCACCCTTCCCTCTCTAAACTTGACCATGTCTCTCGCACTATTCCTCACCACCTTTTATGTCAACTTATATAAGCTTAATACTGCCTGTCAAAAGTGTAAATTTTAAATTCATTTTTCGTTTTACCTTTGAAAGTGAAGTCTTAAGATCCAGAGAAAAATAAAATTCTCTGGTGAAATAAATTATAACAAATGAAGCCTTAAAGTCGTCTGTTTTTTTTTTAAATTAAATTATTTGCTCTGACTTAACATTGAACTCTCAGGATTTCATCCTCCTTGGGATTATCCATATGGATTACCAATCCCTAACAAAAACAAAATAAGAGTATCAAAATTATTTGTTTCTAATTATAATAATATCATGATAAAGAAAAAGAAAAATGTGAAATAGAAAACTTACTGTGTATAACATAGTCTTTGTAATGGGAACCTTCACTGAATTTATCATAGAAAAACCCAAAAGGATGAATAGAATAGGTTCGATTTGCTTTGTTATAGAATTCTACTTTCACCAAATCACCAACAGAGGCTTTTATAACGGGTCCCAGAAAGCCAAGGTGTTCTTCTTCTGGCTTTCTTTTCTTGCGAACTGAAAATGTTCCATCTGTGTATTCTTGGTAAATGGCTTTTAAGTATTGTCCACCAATTCTATGAGGACCTTTCTTGAAAAAGACTTCAGAATCACTGAAGAGAAAAGAAAGAGAAAAGTAAAGACAAATTCTTCAAGTGTTAAACTGTTTTATAATAGACATTTTAGATTAATGCTGTAAATTGTGAAAAAAGGAAAAGAAAAAAATCACATGAAAGTAGAAATCAAATTTGAAAGTTTCTGATATCATCAGTTACCTTATAAGTTAATTTAAAAGTAAGGAAAATGTTTGAAGACATTTTATTGACAATAACTTTTAATTTTAATGATAATAAAATACACAAACAAGCTATTAGATAGTATAAAAATCTGAGAATTTGCAGATGAATTATTCCAGGAAAATGATGTATGAATGTTTATATATCAGAGCAATCTTAGGAATGTCTAAATGTCAAACTTTAGATAGAATTTACTTATGAAACAGAAACAAACAATATTTTACCTTTCTTAGATATTATATTACGCCAAAATGATAATGGCCTAAAAATAACTGTCCATCAGAAATCAACTAATAAAAATTATCTCATAAATTTCTATTCTCACCACAACAAAATAAAATCTGGAATAATCATTGGATTCTAATTTGTAACCCTCAATATTTATATGAAGAGGAGAAATACATTTAATGATCCGCTAGTATCCTAGTTATTTCATATTAATGTGAAAGAGAAAACTTGTAAAATATTTCAAAATAGAAGAGTGGACAACCCCAATGAATAAAAATGTTCTACCCACCAACTCTATCACAACTACACTTGAAAAGAATTACATCTAAAACAATAAAAGACTTAATACAAAACAAAATAATAAGCTAAAACTTGAATGAAAAACGTACTTGCCACAAGGAATATATAGTAGAAACCTCAAGGAAGTTAAATAAAGATTATGTGAACACAAAAAAGATCTTTTACAAAAACACACAAAATGCATCTAATGAATCTGACCATAATTTTCATTTAAAAAATTTTGCTTCAATTAATAGAGAAAGCAACTTACTAAGACAAAAATATATAGAAAGTGCTTTAATTGCTAGATCATTCATGGCAAATTTTTCATCCAGGTTCTTACAACATCTTACCTTTCTTGGCAGATCTATTATCACACTGTGGGATATTTCATAAGTAATAAAAATAAACCACAAAGAAAAAGAATCTAAATGAAATCAGCTAGACTATATACTCAAGCATATTAAAATAAAATTATACTGAAGGTTTAAGCCATCCCCTCTCATTCATGCATATGTTTAAACAAACAATGTAAACACTGCTTTAGTCTGATGAAGACTTAAAGGATGAAATGCATCACACAAAAAGAGATTCTTGCTTTGTCAGACTTCATTATGAATTATTCTCCAAGTTCACCTTCCTCTCTTTTAATACCTTGGAGAGAAGAAAAAAAAAAACCCAACCTCACACTTCCTGATTTTATTTATATATATATATATATATATATATATATATATATAAAATAGATGGCCACTCGTATTCAAGGATACCCATTTACTAGGGCAGCTAGCCAATCCCTATTGCAGATGCTCACTCAGACACATTTGTGTTTGCTCAACACCCACAGAGCCCACTTGTGGTTTATACTGCAACTATGCTGAGCAGACATTAGTTACAGTTTCTGGGAGAGACCGTGTTATCTAGTGTGATCAACAATTTGAAAAACGCCAGCATGCTCAAGCTCTCAGCCACAATGACTTTTGGCTTTGTGCTAGCACAACTATCAACAGCTCTCAAGAGTTCCGTCTACCCAATTTCACTCACAAGGCTTGCATCAACCTGTGGTATGGTTGTCAGGCACTTTCCAAAGGTGCCGCATGCTGGGATTGACCTTGAGCCATTCCAATAACATCCTTCCTGAAAAATTGACCATGGTGAGATTCGAACCTGGGTCTCATGGTCAGAAGGCAAATGTTCTACCCACTCAGCCACAAGCCCATAGGATAATTGTCTATCCCACAAAATTATTAATATCTAAAATCCACTAAAGATGGGTGACCACTTGGAAATAACAGGTGCTCTAAGCTTAGATGTGTGGGTAGTGTAATAGATAATGGCTTACAATTGGAAATCTGAGAACAGAGTTCCAATTCCAGTTGAGTTCATTAAATTCACTTATGCACAAATAACCTTGGGAAAAGTATGAATCTACCACTTCTCCCCTCTGCTATGGGTTAATTAGTAGGACTTGTATCAGTAAGTCCTTATTAGATCCCAAAACTTCTTATAATCTAAAGAATACTTTATGTCTTTAATAACCTGCAAAAGGTTGATAAGCTGTAAAAAAAAAAAAAAAAAAAAAAAAAAAAAAAAAAAAAAAAATTCTGGATAGTATGTGATTGCTCTAAAACTGTCACATTTCAATGTAATGAATTATTACTTAATTCAGTTTTGTTGCCATATAACCTGCTGGTTTGTTTCAGGCCCAGGTAAAAAAAAAAAAAAATATCTACAGCCCACTTGACTCCATAGGTGGACTAATTACTCAAGTAGGGACCTGTTGAGCCAAAACTTAGAACAGCTTACATACAATTTATGTAAATCAAAAATCTTAAATGGATTCTTAAAATATTTTACGTATCACATAATTTAATTTTCATAATGAAGACATGAAATTCATCATACGCTTGAGTAATCTTACCTATCTGCTTCTGTCAAAGAGCCACCATCATACAAATTCTGGCCATTTTGAGAATAGTTCCAGTAGACCAATTCTGCAGCAATGTAATATTTTCTTATTTTTCCATTTTTGGGCAAATCAGGCTCCCGGGAACATGTATTCACTCTCAAAAATGCAGTCATACCAGCTGCAAAGAAAAAAAAATATTTAAAGTAATTAGTAAAACATTTTCTTTTGAAACAAATACACAAAACCAATTCATGATTGGGCAATTTAATAAAATATGCTGCAATATTTTAGTTATCGGTAATAAACATAATACCCAACATATTTATTTGAAAAATAAAATTTTATTTACTTTCGTATTGGTAATTAGCATGTTCCTTATATGCAAACATTTGATATTTATTGACCAAGTGGCCAGTGCTACTTTGACTTGAAATTTATGAAATCTTTCTATTAAAAGAATCTTTCAGGAAAATAGGTTTCTCAAGTCGATGTTATTGCTCTTTCCCAGTATTGATGGTGGGGGTGGGGACTTCCTTCATAACCATTTATTTGAAGCAGTGTGAAATGTCAACATCTTGATTATATCATTATTTTCTCTCAGAGTTATATGTTTTATCTATTTTAATTGTTACTGCTGTTGAAAGTTCTCAAGTGATATGGTTTCTGTTATTTGGTAAAGTGCATTGTTGGTGATTCTCTAGTGACAATCCACAAGGTCCAAAGAAGAGCCTCTCTAAGACCTAAATGATTCATTCTATGAAAACCATTTTTAATCATTGATCTAAGAAAACAGTTGTATATCATTGAAAATCCACAAGGTTTGAAGAATGGCCCACTCTAAGACCAAAATGATTCATTTTCTTAGTCATTTTTAATCATTGATCTGAGAAAATTATTGTATACCACTGACAGTTTAGATATTTCTAAACAAGTTTGGAAAGTCTTGATTTAATGAGACTATATGAGTATTTTTGTTTATGTTTTATAGAAGTTTCTTTTGTTGGGAAAATCTATCTTAGTGCACATTATTTTATGTTCAATTTTCTGCAAGCAAAATAGGGTTGCATCTAGCTAGTTCAATAATAAATCAATGCCAATCTAGTACTACACTTAAATTCATGAAGTAAAAGGTACCAAAGAGGAAAGCAATTGTCATGAAAATATTTATAGAAAAGGCTATGGCGATGGGAAAAGAATTGAAACTAAATGCATGGTCACGACTGATAAAGGATTGAATACCACATTTTCTTGTGTATAATATGAGAAATTTTGAATGAAAATTAAAGGCAAAAAAATGGGAGGGGGTCATATTATACAAAATTACAAATTTTCAAAAATCTTTACTCAGTTTAAAAAAAACTTTATTTGAAACAACAAGATTGCAAATACTTAGAACAACAGATAACAAAACAAAATTGGTAGGAGTTGATAAAAATTGTTTACATAAAGGTATTTATTTGATATGTTGACCATGTTTGTTCTTTGGGAATCAACATAACTGAATGTCTTTTGACCCAAAGACAAGAAATTCTCCGAAATTAATTTAAAAAAATTAATAAAGGTCTGTCATATTTTTACAATAAAGGCCTGACTGCTGTATAAATTTATTTTTTTATTTTTTTGAAAAACAGGGTCATAATTCCTATTTTGTAAAGTGGTTTCATATTTCTCAGTTTGTTGACACAAAGCATCCAATTTGAAGTAAAATAAAACAATACAAAATAGATATGTAAACAACCCCAACATAATTATGTCATTATATACAGTGTTCTAAATTTGACATTTTAATGCTTTTATTTTTTCAAATTGGTTTGGAATATCTGTAAACTATGAACAGCATTATGAAAGCTAGTCACTACAGTTTTAGAAGTGTCAAAGTCAACTGATATGGATTAAGGAGGCATTTGAGGTGACACCATGAAAGTTGCATGTAACAGATTCCAGAGTCAGATTGAGGCCATGGTAGATGCTGAGGGTGTCTTCTTTGAGTGAATTGTCTTTTGATTATTATAACCTGTATGCCACTTTTTTTCTTTTTCCAACAAATTTATTTTTGGCTCAGCTATTCACCTTATTTTTCTTTAAAAAGAAACCATCAAATTTAGCCCGAACACCCTGTATAAATAGTGGATACTGGTACTTGTAATTTTAAATCACAAAATATTACAATAATTTATGTGAATACAACATTGACATTTAAATGGATATGATACAACTTTTCAAAAAAAAGAATTTACATAAGGTTGTCTGTACTACAGGTTCGTATTATACTCAAGGATGTAATTTATTCCCTGTTTTTAGTTTCAGAAAAATGGGGTTATATTATACAGAAAAAAATACAGTACATTAGAAAGTTAAATTGAGAGTAAGGCCATGGCATATCTGTAAACAGTCTATTGCCATGGAATAAGTCAGTTCTTGTTGAAAGTTATGGCTTGGATCTCACCAAGTGCAACTTTTTTGTAAACTTGTGCCTTTATTCCATTGGTGAGATGTAAGTTCCACTTGCACAGCTGCTTTGTGGAACCAACTCCCAGGAGGATGTTTTTCTGATCACTACAATCTTAACCTACTCAAGTCTAGGATTGACCAATATCTTCTCCACATATCCCCATAAACTGCTTCTTACTCTGTAACCCTCTACCTTGAGGGCCTCTTGGGCCTTGTACAGAGTAAACATTGTAAAAAATATCTGCCTATTATATGATCAACTCACTAAGATTTTATGGATGTAGAACCTTGGTTTAGATTTTTCCTTCCAGAACCCAAAATCGTTTCAATAAAGGATGGAAGAATTATTTTCATCATTAAATTTTGCTACTGATAATAACAATAAATAAATAAATAACTTTTGCAGGAGCCCTAAAATGAAACATTACTTTTCAAACAATGAGAAAAAATGAAGAAAAACAAAAAACAGAAATTACCAACAAAATGATCATGAACATGACAGAAAATGAGCCAATTTCCTGGAAGATTTATTTTCATTGTAGCAACTGCAAATTCTGATGGGTAAATGTTGACCGAATCTGTCCTGAAGAACAAAAACTTTTACATTGATCAAACTTTCTAGCAAAAAAATAAAACTGAATTTTCTTTAATTTTGTAAACCTTAACTGAAATAAAATAAAAATAAAATAAGCATATAAAAAATAAATTAAAAATACTTTGGAATATTTATCAACCAATTTATGAACACTTAAAAAAAGTTCATGGTTTCAAGGCTAAATGATTAAGTCAATCCTAAGTGCCTTGTGGGTTTCTAGTCAAAAGTAGATATTGTATTAAGCCTGTATATTAAATTTATACAGCCTTTAAATTTTAAAATGTTTATTTTAAGTTTCAGATCAGGTCAGGCTACTGGTAACATGTAACCCAGCACAACCTGCCACATATATGGGTGGTTGGCCTCTAAATCACTTTCCCTGCTGGAGAGGAGAGTGGCATGTTACCCCATGGAATAAAAAGACAAAACCTGTCAAAGAGCAGATGGACTTCTTATAGGAGCTCCCCCCCACACACACACACAAATAAAAGGCTACAATGGGGTCTCAAGCCTTGAATCTTCCTAGAGATGATTTCTTGATAAAAGTACTTGGTTTGGGCACCAGGAAGAACATCCAGCATTGTAAAACCTTGACTCAAATCATTATGACAAATTCTTTGTCAAGCAGGACCCACATTGCTTTGTTAGACATCAATCCTGGTCTTGCCTTAACAAAATAAAATGTGGCTATGAATGTGTATATATGCAAAAGTTTTAATAAAAAAAAAAAAAAAAGACAAAAGAAAAAGTGAGCATTTGAAACTTTCATCCACTTAGTGACAATTGAAACAAAATCATTTATCAAATATATTTTGGATAACTGTAGCATTTGGTTCTTTTGATTTCTCATCTTTTTGTTTTTCTTTTCTCGAAGACTCGGGTTCAGAATTATTTCTCCATCTTCCTAGACTCTTTTTATGCATGTAATTAAATTATATTTTGAAATATATTTTTGAACATATAATAGCCAAGAATTAAAATGAATAATTAATACCATGGCATAAAACATCATCTCACCAATAAAACTAATTTCACAGTGTTCAAATTTATATACAATTTGTGCTGTAGAATCAATCACTATTTGATCTTTAAAAACAATCCTCAAAAGCATCAAAAACTTTTTGAACAAATCATTTATTTTTAATTGGACAATGTTATTTTTAAATAGTTTCCTCAATTTGTAATTTTTAAAAAATATATTTTAACTCATTATTTCTATGTTCAGTTTTATTTGTTTTCAATAAATGATATGTAAGAGTAACCAAACCTCTTTAACAGATTTCAAGAATAAAAAGTACTCATGAAATTAGTAAACAGATCATGATTAGTTATTTTCTGAATAGTACTAATTTTAAATGAATTGTCATTTAGTTCCAGGACATATAGTGCACTTTCTTTTTCTTTTATCAATTTCAGTAAATATGATTTTTACCTGGAATGTTATATTTTTTTTTATATAATTAGACAAATTTTTGAATTACTGAGTTACATATAAAATGAAATAAGGAGAGAAAAAGGAGAGGAGAGAAAAGGGAGAGAACCTTCATATTTCTTACCTGTGATGATTATACATTAATGATTGCCCATAAAAGTTGATAGTGTGAAGGTCAACCTCATTACCCATTCCCAACAGAAACCAGGTAATATTGTCCCCCATGCAAGTGTCGAGTCCTTTCAGGTGACCATACATCAGACCATTTATTGAATGCATCTTGTTGCTCTCTTGAAAATCTTCGTCTTCAGGATTCACTTTGACTCCAGATTGGATAAACTTTTCAATGTTTTTGTCCAAATACCAGCTTAAATTTTCATCCATAACTTTTAACAGCAGAGCAAAAGACGTGTCCAGTTTAGCATGTTTGCCTTCAAGAGGAGGAAAAAAAAATAATTTCATGAGCCACTGATGAATTCTTCAAAATTTACTTAAAAAAAAAAAAAAAAAAAAAAAAGGCTGCAAGGGTCAAGACAGAAAAAATTCATTATGTTTACTTATTTTTACACACTGCCTCATGGCAAGTGGGGCATCCACCAAAATAGTTTTGGCAAATCACTTTTTTAAAATGTACATTTTATACAAACCTAAGGCTGAGTTTTCCTTTCAGGGTTGGGACAGGAGATGCCTAAATACCAGTTACAAAGATATTGAAAATCAGATTTACTCTTCTCTTTTATTTATTTATGTTAAGATAAAAAAAAAGTAGAGATGATCACAATTTATTCATGAATGATAACTTACTGCTTGTCCAATAGAGGCTTTTGTTGTAGTAGTACTAGTAGTAGTAGTAATGGTGGTGGTGATATAACACCTGCAATATTTCTTAAGTCATGTCAATATCCTTAACAAAAAAAAAAAAAAAAATAAAATAAAATTCCTTTTTTTTTTTTGCAAACATGAATTGCCATTACTTAAATATATTTGTCCACTCAAAAGAGAAAAAAAAAAAATAGGAAAAATTTTGTTTTTTGATGGTAGGAGGTTGATCATTTTTGAGAATTTAGCATTCCTTAAACATTTTTCAAGGCATGACCTTTGTCAAAATCAAAAAATATATATTTTTTTATTATTATTTTAGAAGGGGAGATCCTGTTTATAATTGATACAGTATAAATTGATCCCCGACTTTTTCCAGAATTATCTGGATTAGCTGTTTAAATAAAAAAACAATCAGATATGTAAATTTTTAATTAAAGTATGTACTGACATTAATCAATAAAAGTATATCTTTTTATTCTTTATTTAAGATGATTAATTATTATCCCCCAAATGTTTGTGCATGTGCTTCTGAAAAAAATTCCAGCCCCCACCCGACAAAAAATTAAATAATTTAAAACTTCAGAAAATTAAAAATGCAGATATGAATGATATATAAGCATAATTTTAAACTTGACATTTGTAAGTAAATAACAAACTAAGTGTACATAATTCCATAAAAAGAATTCAGCGACTGATTTGTCACTGCATTACGAACAGGCTCTTTCTAAATTGATAAAGCAATTAAAATTTAAAAAAATTGAATCTATTTTTTTTTTTGTATTCTAACAAATGTTGTGGTTCTAATGAAGGCTAATCTACAAAAATTATTCTGCCAAAACATTTTCCCCAATTTTGGACCACTCTGAGTAGTGCGTAGGAATGTGAAAGTTATAAACTTGCCTTTTTTACAGGTTAGGATCAATCCCATTAGGCCAGAGTACATATCCCTGACTGGGTCAATGTGTGAATGATACATCCAAGGAAGACAGTCAGGGTCACCTGCAGCTGGGGCATCAATTTCTTTTACTTCCCATTTGTAGAGATGCGTTTGTTGTGGTTGGACAATGTCATCAGCTTTGTCTTTTTTACCAGTCTTGTCAAGATACAAAGCTCCTGCAACAACAATTTGGAAGTAAGTAATTTGGATGAGTAAAATTAGTTAGGGTGAAATGGGTTACTGAGTAAATTTTATTTCCTGGTTAGTTTTCATAATGGGAAAACAAGAGAGAGAAATGAAAAAAAAAAGAAAGTAAAACGTACAAATGTGGCAACCCTAGATATCCACTCCTATTTCATAACATTGAAAGCTGTATTTCTGTGTCCCCAGAAATCATCATAGCCCCCCCAAAAAAGATGGAAGATATCACTTCACTATATATGGTGAAGCAGCAAGAAAGAGTTCATACACTGTCATCAAAAGAAGAAGCCATGTTTAGAGAAAGCCCCCAAAGACACACACCCAATCATTGATGAAGTGCAGAGTTAAATAAACACTAATTCTGTGGATGAGAGCTTTAGCCTCAGATTTTCATTGGTTTCAAAGAGACAATGTTATTACAATGAACAATCATTAAATACATTGAGAAGGAAAGAGATTAAATGTTAAAAAAAAAAAAAAAAAAAAAATATTTGTTGTGTGAAAGAAATTTTATTTAATGATTAAGTTTCAGACATTGATTTACCTTATATATATATATATATATATATATATATGTGTGTGTGTGTGTGTGTGTGTGTGTATATATATATATATATATAGAATATAAAGTGAATATACATAATATCCAACACTGATAGAATGACTAAGAGTATCATGCAGTTCTTGCAATCTTCAGGTGCAAATATTGCGCAAATATATGTGCATGTATATAGATTTTTTTATCCTACCGATTCCTATATATATATAAACAACTGCACACTTGTATCTGTGGATGCCTGTCTACTATAACATCTAGCCAATCCCTATTATGATGCCTGCTCAGGAAAATTGTGTCTGCTCAACACTCACAGAGCCCACCTATGGTTTATACTGCAACTATGTTGAGCAGACCTTAGTTACAGTTTCTGGGAGAGAGTGTGTTATCTAGCATGATCAAGTCTGAACAAGACCAGCACACTTAAACCCTCGGTCACAATGACTTGTCATTTTTTACTTGCACAATCTTCGACGGTTGCCAATGAGTTCTATCTATCCATTGAGCATGTGGTTGAGTGATTAGAACAGCATTCAGCACCTTTGGAAAGTGGCTGAAAACTTTACCATAGGTTGACCCAAACCTTGTGAGTAATCTCCCAGATTTCTCACTCCAAGCAACACTAAAAACATAGCAATTCTTAAAATCTTCATTTATTTGTGTGTGTGTGTGTATATATATATATATATATATATATATATATATATATATATATATATATATATATACACACACACACACACAATCCAACAGTAGTTACAGAAATAAATGAAGATTTTAAGAATTGCTACACTTTTAGTGTTGCTTGAAGTGAGAAATTTGGGAGTAGAGTTCAAATTCCAGTCATTTTTGTTGCATTCACTTGCATACAAATAACCTTGGGAAATATATGTTAATGAATACATCTTAATAAATACATCTCTTCCCACTTCCTGCTATGGACTTTTACCTGGAAAAAAAAATCATAGTTTCCAAAAAAAATAATAAATGTTAATGTAATATCTAGTAGCAAAAAAATATCAGTAAATCACAAATGTTCATGATTTTTTTAGGACAATTGACAGTAATGTTTTTTTTTTCTTTTTTCAATAAACAAAGACCAATGGTGATTCCCTCAAGACTAAATTGAATTGCAGGATAGCAGTGGTGACAAGGAGTAACTTTGAAAGTTAGGGCATGCACTATTCTCTAATTATTAATGCACATCCTCCTGGCACCAATTTAAACTAATGCCTTCCTCAGATATAATTATAAACCATCATTTTGGAAAATGATTTCTGTATGAATTTTTAAAATTTGCATGAAGATACTTTTTTTTTTTTTTTTTTCAATCCATACTTTTTACTAACAGCTATAGAGTGATGACTCATACTATTTTGAGTAACAACTGAAATTAGTATTTAACAAGTACTAGTTAAAAATTAATAACTTACAAAGCTTTATCAAATAAATTTCAAAATAAAACAAAAACGGTTTTCTGGAAAATAGATTAAAATTTTACCTTCACTATCTTTTTCATAGAAAATTCCATGAGGATGCATGCTAAAATTCCGATCAGCCAAATTCTTGAAATGGATTTTCAGAGTTTGGCCAACAGATCCTGAGATTATAGGACCTAAGAAACCCATCCAATCTGGTTTTTTTATCTCTGTTTTGTAGGTTTCATCAGTGTATTGCTTATAGATAGCTTTGTAGTACTTGTGGCCAATTCTGTTTGGCCCAGGATTTAAAAAGGTTTTATAATTCCTGTAAAACAATCAGAGAAGCAAAATGACATAATATGAAGTCACATGACAAAAAAAAAAAAAAAAAAAAAAAAAAAAAAAGATAAAAATAAGTAATAAAAAGAAAGAATAAACAAACATGTATCAAGTTACCAAAGTTCTGAACCTCAGCAAGAATTCTTGATAAAAGTTTCCTTAAAACATTTCATCGCTTCTTATGTAAGAAAAAAAAAAGTTTCTAGTTCCTTCTTTGCACTTTATCAAACAGTTACCTGTCTGTATTTATTTAAATCCTTTGTCCACCTCTGATAACTACAGCAACACCATTTGCTGACAGTGTAAATATACACTTGGGGTAACCTTCACAGTCTTCTACTGATTAGACTACTCTCCCAATGTTGTGTTTCTATTCTAGTATGCATTGGTATGCTCAAAAACTGGGAAGTCTCAGTATAATTTTACAAGGGTAAACTAATGCTGTGGCCAGAAATTAAAACAAACCCTGCTTCTAATATATTTGGTTATTTATTCAGTTTCACTTGGCAGAATCTGGAGTTAGAAGCTTTTGAAACAGAATGTGTCAGAGGATTTTTGAAAAGATCAGAACAGGAAGTGGAAGAGTGTAGGTGAGAAAATGGTTAACAGTACAGAAAATTAAACCAGCTAGCAAAGTTCAAATTCTGGCTGAGATAGTTTGTTTCATTTTGCAGTAATGCCCAGTTAGTAACTAGTCTAGGTGAAAGAAAAATTGGGAAGGTAATAGGAATCTATTCCACTATTTTACTTCAGAACAATGACAGCAATACGCAGTTTATACACAGAGTCTGCCTAAAAAATGTATACACACTTCTAGAAAGGAAAAACTTGTCTTTCATAGTTTTATCAAATTTCAATAACATTGTTTACTGTAGTATTTTCTCAACAGATGGCATTACCCTCAAGGCTGGCTATAACATCAACAAGTCTTAAAGGATGTTGTGTATTGTGGAAAACTGACTACACCAGTGGTCCCTACACAAGAAATTGAAAATGCATATGCAGCAATCCCACCAGACACTTTGGCCGACATTACTCAAGCAGTATTTTGCCGTACTAATAAATTCCTGTAAGCTAAATTGATAAAGCAATTAAAATTTTAAAAAATTGAATATTTTTTTTTTTTGTATTCTAACAAATGTTGTGGTTCTAATGAAGGCTAATCTACAAAAATTATTCTGCCAAAATATTTTCCCCAATTTTGGACCACTCTAAATAGTGCCTAGGAATGTGAAAGTTATAAACTTGCCTTTTTTACAGTTTAGGATCAATCCCATTAGGCCAGAGTACATATCCCTGACTGGGTCAGTGTGTGAATGATACAATTTTGAGCATCTCTTGTGATTGTAGGGTCCAAAGATGACTTGTGTTAATCTTGTGATGTCTGAATAAATTTAGTATTACAATCTCTATACAAATTTTTCCTTTCTTAAACTGTGTATAAATTTTTGGCAGATTCTGTACATTAAAGATGGTTCTAGGGAGAGCCATAATCACATACATTCTGAACAGAAAGTAAGAAGTGTATTAGTTTATTTAGGATAGAGGCATGAAAAAAAAAACAACACTACTAAAATAAACCCAGCATAAGCAATGCTACAGAGAAACATAAGCAAGAAAGATGAATTCAATCTATTCATATGCTTGTAAAATTTGTGATATCCGAGTAACATAAATATATGTAAATTATTTTGTCCTGGGAGAAAGGAGTAGAAAAATATATGTATATGTTAATAGATGAGTCAAAATATAGTTACTTAGTTTTTGAAGAAAAACCCAAATATGCAGCACACAGGGAGGATTGAACTCGCACCTCAGACATTGTGTGATCCACAACACTACTCTATAAGCCTTACTCTCCAAGATGCCAATGAATGTGAAAAGACAACTATGTAAATACAATTACATATGAATACATATGCACATTAGACAGAATCAATTCTTAAAAGCTGATCCTTAAAAGCAAGGATAATAATTGAAACATGGATTGACAAATTATCATCTTCTGAACATTTATTTGAGTTGCAAAATATTATACAAGAGATTTATTAGCAGAAGCAGTTTTACATTAAAATGAATGGATAATGAGAGTTTTGCTCAAATACATAACCTTTTTCTGAAATTTTAATGGGTTTCAATTTGATTAAATATTGTCATATGTGGTTTGGTGCTTCTGCAAATTCTTGACAAAATCCAAAGACAGTCCTGATGTGGCATCTCAGCTTCAATCACTTTCCTATCACTGTAACATAACTTTCATGCTGTTTTGATGAATTTTTGTCTTTGTTACTAAAACTTTATGAATAGTACAGTACTAGATTGGCAGATAGGTCTCATCATTTTACTGTTGAAACTGCTTAGATGTAACTATGTTCTATTCTAATAGTTTCTTCTCTTGCACCTCTCACTTGTCAAACTCCTCTGGCTTCTTGATTTCCTATCAACTATAATTTTCAAAAATATAAATGCCATGTCAATCTTCATGCTCTTTTACTGTCCTTTATTTTCAATAACATTTTCTCAATTTCTTTCACTCTCAGTAGCTCTTTGTGTCTTAGTGGCTTTATCTCCTTACTTTGGTGGGGTGAAAGGATTTCAGGAAATAAATTAAAACAAAGACTCAAAATTGCACGACAATAATAATGACCACTCATTATATATATATATATATATATATATATATATATATATATGTGTGTGTTTTTCTGTGTGTGTGTGAACACGTATTACATAAAAATTATGTAGTCAAAATTACTAGGTTGTATTCAGGAGTTGTCATTCTTAACACTACTTTTTATTTTGCAGTATGTCAGCTCTATAGATCCACTTTCTCAGATCAATGATTAAAAATGGCTTTGGATGAATGAACAGTGTAGGTCTTAGAGAGAACCATCCTTCTTCACATTATGGGGGTGCATGCAACAGAAGTGCAAACAAAGAACTATACCAAATAACAGAAACCACATCACTTGAGGAATTTTAACAGCAGCAATAACTAAAATGGCTAGCACATGTAACTCAAATAGAAAATAATGACTATCAAGTTGCTGATGTTCAACACTACTTCAAACAAAAAGTTAGAAAGGAAGAGCTCATCAATGCAGGAAAGAGTGTAACAGTGAACTTGAGAAACCTATTTTCTTGAAAAATGTTTTAAGAGAAAGATTTTGTAAATTTCAAATGAAAGTAGTATTAATTTACAGTCAAGCTGACAAGAAGTAACCATAAATTCTATGCTAATAGTTTTTTTTTTCTTGCACTTTTCATTTCTGGCTGCAGGCTTTCCAGCCAACTTTAATCTCCAAAAATTTAAATACAATGTCAATTACTATCCACTGTCCTCCTGATTACTAATGAATGGGCAGAGAAAAGAGTAATGTTTCTGCTCCTAATTCTTCCATGCCTAATAACCCCTTGTGGCTTAACTGCTTTATTTGAGGTGAAATCAATTTAAAAAAAAAAAAAAAAAAAAAAATTTCCCACTTTTTGTACACGTCTTCAGCTTAGTGGATTTAGGGTCCATTTATGTCTATAACCAGCAAATATTTCTCTGTTTACACACTTCACAAATGTGACAAATCCATCAACTATCTTCCGATTCAGGTGGCTATCCAACACTTACACCTTATGCAAGTGTAACTTACATTTTATTTTTATCACTTCAGAGTTCTCTTCTCGAAATGGTTTACTTATAAAATCCAAATTACCTCAGTCGGCTTTCCACCTTAAACCTATAACGTTAGAGATTTAAACTGGCTATTGATTGTAGATTTCACTTTCTTATCAAATCCATACAAGTAAGACAATTATATTAACCTATCTTTGCAAACTCCTGGAAATATCATCCGCCAACTCATTAAACTTGTTGCTTATCTACTATATTTCTCATGTTGTCTGTCTGTGTGTCTGTCGTGGGTGCCCAGGCCGCATTTCTCACCTGATTTCGATGCGGTTTTCACCACAAGTTTGCAAATGGCTGCCATAAGGACATGACGGAGCCTGATTTTTGAGTTCGGACTCAGGTTCAAAAAAAAAAAAAAAAATCGGATCGATAATCGAAGAAATCTGCTTACAGAAGGAATGATCGCATTTCTACCAAATTTGACACCCTCTTAGAGTCTACCATTAGAAGTGTTGTCCAGAAGTTTCATGACCACGGGCCCCTAAACAGTGCGGAAAATCAATAAAACCCAAAAACCGATACGCCCAGATTGCACCTGAACCACATGTCGGTTTTTAGCAAAAACTGACCAGATTTATGAGGAGGCCATTGGGAGTTACCATGTGAAGTTTCAAATCTGAGCACCCCCAAACAGAGTGCAAATCGACGATCGGTCAACCCTTAAAAATGTTTTTCCGGTTGGGTATTTCCTAAATGTAGATTAATTTAAGGTCACGCTATGCGTGGGATGAAACAGGTCAGTGCGTGCAGTGGAGTGGAAGAAAACATTTGACCTCAAATTCTGGAATGTGTGCAGGGCAATTGAAATTCGGCTTTTTTATCCCTGCTACCAGGTCTGACTGAGCCACAAATGACATATTCGACTTTGTCAACGCTTTTGCTTTAATCATCGCATCTTACCAAAATAAGCACTTCCTTTATTCGCATCTTTACTGAAAAAACCTGCATACGTGCTGAGTGAAAAAAATGGTTCTGCCCTCAGCAGTCCATTTTCCAATTCTTTAAACCTTTTCCCTTAGCACAGGCCGCATCCCAGACCTGACAAGGAATTTTTGCACTAAAACAGCAGGGCTTCCTGCCAATCCATTTCAAAGCTAATGCCGGCAAACGGTTAGTGGCTTTTCCTTGTTGCACAAACCAAACGCTTCATTGCAGCTCGTTGCATTCTCATTGCCGGCATCACGTGCGTTAGAGCCAAGCTGCATATGTCCTTGGATTAATTGACAGCTTCCTGCTACCGCAAGTTACCTATTTGCTTAAACGTTTGCATTACCCATTTTATCTCTGCGTGCTGCCTCTACTGCACAGCCCAGTCCATCTTAGCGTTCCATACCTTTTCGTAGTTCAGTTTTGCTATTAGACAGTTAACTGCTGTCGCAAGTTACTTCTCTTCTGCCTTTACTACGCTGCCCAGTACACCTCAGGGTTTCACTACTTTTTAACCTTCAACACTTCAAAGTTTTGGGTGCGTAACCTCTTCCTACAGCGATGTTTTCGTGCTGCCAGAAAGCACGGCCCATAGCTAGAAGCTTTTTCCATACCGCTCCACTGCATTTTTAGTTTTCGTATACGAGGTTGCACCACTTCAGCTTCGGCATCAACTTCTATTCACATTCTTACACAGTATTTCTACAACCCTTCAAAATGCCTCCTACATGCCGAACATCCACAACTGAAGACCCCTAATACCGTTAATGTTACACATGCAGAACAGGCGACTGCGGAGGAGCACATAATAACAGATGATCATATAGCGTCTACTTCAATCTCTGCTTTGCACTCTTCTGAGTGCCGTGGCGATGTCCGACCCAGCAGCTTTGCTAAGCGTGCCAAAATACCATGGCGAGGCAATCTTAGCAGGCATTCTAAAAGAGCCTCTGCAGCAAAGAGAAAGCGGGAGGAGGAAACCGAGGTAGAGGCCTCTTTGAGGCTTTCCAGTCAATCTCAACGGTGGCAGTATGTTTTGTCACATGAAACGCTTGGTGAGCATAACTACTGTTTGTAATGCAAATCAGTTTACACATATTCGTTGAAAAGTAAGAAGAAACTACCTAAACGCTTACAAGACAACAAAAAAGCGGCTTCATCACAAGTGCTTTTGCAGTTTTGACAGAGCCCGCATCGAAAAGCTACTCACAATGCAGCCAACACTGCTGCAACTTCCATTCGACGGTCCCAGGAGACAACAATCGAGAAAACCGCACATCATGCAGCCGATACCATTGCAGCAGAAGTTGCAGCGGAAAGTTCCACACAAAAGCGCACAAGGTGGCAACGCGATGCAATTTCAACTTTCACTCCTAGAACTGTAGAAGGACCTACTGAAAGGCTTGAAAGGTTGCAGGCTGTTAACCAGCACCACCATGCACAGCAAGGGCTCTGTAGCCCACCAAAGCAGTTTTGGTTTAAGCTGGCATTCAACCATGAGCCAGTTTTGAGGCTTTCCAGTCGCAAAGACCTCCAAATAAGATCGATGTCAGTTGTCTGTGGGCATTGCAATCCCAAAAAATGGCCTGGAGAGTCTGCAGGTTTGGGTTGTTCAGACGGTAAGGTACAGTTGCCACCTTTTCAAGAGCTACCTGCTCCGTTGAAAGCTCTGTTGGAGGGTTCCAGTCCAGACTCCAAACATTTCCTCGCAAAAATCAGACAGTACAATTGTGCCTTCCAGATGACCTCTTTTGGTGGTAATGCCTTCCACGAAGTCGGTTGGAATCCCACCTTCAAGGTTCAAGGTCAGGTTTACCACCAGATTGGGTCTCTTTTGCCGGAAACAGCCACTGATTCGGCCTTTCTATAAATATACTTCATAGCTGACTACAATCAACAGGCAGATGCCCGCAAGGGCATTATTCCTGAGAACGATACAGGCCAGGACAATCATCCACGCAGGGATATCATAATGAGTCTCCAACAAATGCTCCACGAGAAAAACAGCTATGTCTGCAGTTTTAAGTATGCTCTCAAAAATAACTTCTTCTGATTTCATTATTGTAATTGATGCTGACAAACGGCTTCAGGGGGAGCACAAACGTCATTACAATGCTCCCGCAAATAACGAAGTTTCCATCATTGTCAGCGGTGATCAGCACAACAGATGTGATATTGTTATCGAATCGCGTGGCAGTGGTCTCCGAAGAATCAGTGAAATGCACCGGTCCTATGATGCACTGCAATACCCACTTCTCTTCCCTTACAGAGAAGATGGGTACCACTTTGGCATTCTGCAAAATGGGTCCACCTTAAAAACAGTGTCTTGCAGGTCTTCGTAACAAAACTGCTTCTTGCAGAAATTCGGCGCCATGGCGAAGTGGCGCTAGCAGTAGCATCTTCAGGCATTGCTGCCACATTACTTCCGGGTGGCTGGACAGTTCACTCAACGTTTAAACTTCCGCTTGACCTGATTAAGGCAGAAACAGCTGTATGCAGTATAGCCAATCAATCAGGTCTAGCGGAGGTACTCAGGCAATGTAAGCTCAACGTCTGGGATGAGTAAACTGTCAGTCCCAAAACTGCACTCGAGTCTGTAAACTCTGAAGGATATTCGAAACTCCGATGACCTTATGGGAGGTATAACTGTCCTTCTATCCGGTGATTTTTGCCAGACCCTCCCCATTGTACCTAAGGGGACAAGCGCCAACGCTATTTGAGCGTGCTTGAAATCGTCACAACTTTGGCCCACTGTTAGACCATTGCACCTTACCACCAACATGCGTGCACACCTGGCGATGTTGGGTCCGCCGAATTTTCGAATTCATTATTAGCCCTTGGCAAAGGTATTATTCCAGTGGACACTAATGGATTTGTAAATGTCCAAGGGTTGTCTACAGTGATCACAATGCCAGCAACACTCAGGGAATCATTTTTTTCCTGATCTTCAAACCAACTACAACAATATTGAGTGGCTTGCTGGGCAGGCAATTCTTGCCCCCAAAAAACACCACTGTGACAACCCTTAATAGACAGCTTCTGGAAACTGTGCCAGAGGTGCTGCACGTTTACAAATCCATTGACAGAACTCCAGACCCCTCTGAAATGGCGAACTTTCCAGCAGAGTTCTTAAACAGCCTCCACCTCGCTGGTCTCCCTCCTCGCATTCTGGAACTTAAAGTGGGGATCTCGGTTATATTGCTTAGAAACCTGTGTCCACCGAAACTCTGTAATGGGATCAGGATGGTTATTCAGGCCCTACACCCAAACATTATTGAGGCCAAAATTATAACTGGCTGCGGTAAAGGGGAGCAAGTGCTTATCCCAAGGATGCATTTGTATTCATCAGATGTCGGCGTACCCTTCACTTTCAGAAGATCCCAATTCCCAGTTGCACCCTGTTTTGCTATGACAATTAATAAGGCCCAAGGACAAACGCTGTCTGTCACTTGTGTACACTTAGAGGAGCAGTACTTCTCACATGGCCAACTTTACGTAGCCTGCTCTCGAGTTGGCAGGCGCGAGGATGTGTTCCTTTATTCACCCTTGCAAAAAGCTAAAAATGTGGTCTACACTGAAGTCCAGTGATACGCAAACTCCATTCCATTTTTCCTTTCCATGCAAGAAAATTGAGGTCCCTGCACTTTCACATCAGTACTTACTGCAAATGCTATTCTACATGTATGCTAATTTATTGGTTGCAATAGAAAATTTAACATCGCAGATTGCAGTGTGGATTTCAACAATTGACTGCTTTAAATTCTTATTGAGGAAAACCCAAACCAGTCGTTAATCACATCTTGCAAAGCTGTACCCAATCGTATTGCAAAAACTGAAGAGATTCATTTAATTGTCAGAGAAGTCGAGCGCGTCCACGCAAATCAGTACTCATTTTCGCGTTTGGGCATTTGAGAGAGTTGGGTATGGTGTACAATGCATGCTTCAGCTGCACACACCACTGCAGAACTGAAAAACCTATTACTCTTCGATTTGAGTGGTCAAACTGAGGAAGCTTCTCGAGGAGAAACTTTACTCGATTACGTTGCAACAACATCTAACTGCTCACACATTGTGATGCTGATTGTGGAAGCAGCAGCGCCGTCTTCTGGGCAAAAGATGCGTCCCTTTTTTGCATTCAGTGATTGGTTGTATACAAAAAGATGTCTCAGGATTTGAATTTTTTGTGTTCAGCTATGTCTATTCAAAACCACAAATCCAGCATTCAATATGTTTGATTTGGCAGGGACCTCAATTTTCTTGCATGGAAAGGAAAAATGGAATGGAGTTTGCTGAGGACTGGCTGAGGACCACATTTTCAGCTTTTTGTGAGGGTAAATAAAGGAACACATCATTACACATGCCAACTCGAGAGCAGGCTACGTAAAGTTGGCCGTATTTGAAGCACTGCTCCTCTAAGTGTACACCAGTGACAGACAGTGTTTCTCCTTGGGCCTTATTAATTGTCATAGCAAAACAGGGTGTGATTGGGAATGGGGATCTTCAGAAAGTGAAGGGTACATTTGCATCTGATGGATACAAATGCATCCTTGGGATAAGCACTTGCTCCCCTTTACCGCATTACTGTGAAGTATTGAACTCATCACCAACTAATGTATATTTACAAGCATTAATTGTCTCTCCTCACATCACCATACCATATGTACAGAAATGAATGACCCCGACCAGATTATGGGCCCTTTCAAAAATGCATGCGAAACCCCTTTGTGCAGAAAAAGAAAAATCGATAAAAAGCTCTGGTTCGACCCTGCCATCAGCTGTCAGTTCTTAACTTCTTTTCAGGCCCGGGCTGCAATTAACGTCAAATGTTGATTCAACTTCCGACATTTACGCGTCAATTCATAATGGAGACAGATTTTCAATTTGGACTCAGGCTTGCAAAAAAATTGGTAAATCAGCTGGTACTCCAATATTTGGGCAGATTACGTTCTAAAATTTCGGGCATTCTTTACAATTCAACCAGAAATTCCTATGCGGCCCAGTGAGAAGTGCCTTGCATAGAATGCCGTGTGACCCCATCGTGACCCAAAAATCGATACAAACCTCTGTGTTGACCATGCCCTCAGCAGTCCATTTCCCACTTCTTCAAACTTTGTTCTATCAGGCTGCATCCCAGATCCGATTTTTCAATTTACGTCATTGTGTCAAGCTGGAGCCCGATTTTTTATTTAGGACTCAAACTTTGTAAAAAAAACAAAAAAAAAAAACATGATTAACTCACAGGTGATACGGATTTTGGGAGGTTTAAGTTGAATGTCTCGCCTGCACTACATAACCCAGTACATGTAAGCTTTTCACCTCATTTTGGACTGTGCAATTGACTTCGTGTTGTTAAACACTTTTGAGCTCTTTTTATTTGAATTTAAAATCGGATCAATGTATAGTTTCCAGAGTACCAGGTTAACAAAACAAGGGCAACAACAACCCCGCCCAAGTAGTATGACCAGTCTCAATATTTCAGGAAACTGGGTTGGGTGTGTATTTGTTAACATTGTTTTTTCATTCGGTTTTTCCAGTTACAAGTCCTTTTTTAAAGCTGATCATTTTGTTTTCATTTTGTTTAGTTCTTTTTTCGTAACAGATTTAATGTTTAGTATAGAGCTTAGAAAAAATTTGCAGTGTGAGATATGCAAGAAGTATGTCATGTAGCAACATCAGCATGGCAAAGGGCACTCCTTTAAAGGCAAGGAAAGGCAAAAATATTTTAAGTCAAGTGATAGCAATTGCAGTATGAGTCGTATGATTTTTGAATCAAGCACAGGCAACGCCGGGCCATGCTGCTAGTACTGAATAAAGTGGATTCCATCAACACAAGGTATGGGGCAGATGATAACAGTTCCACAAGCTTGTGTAGGTCATAATTTCTTTTAAGGCAGTGGGGCCATATTTTAAAATATGAAATGACAACTGTTATCTCAAACACTGTCCTAATCTTGGTTACCATATTCTAACATAGATCAAGTAGTGTTATTTATGCTATTTACATGTCTCTGGCCATTACCTTAATCTTAGTTGTTATATTCAATGTTTCTGAGATGAGGCAGTTATTATTAATATAACTTACTCTAATCATCTCATCTTGGTTGAGACATTCACAATGTCTCTGAAGATATGGAGTTAATTACACCTGAAGTAAACAAGGTGCAGTTGCATATAAACGCTGACATGTAATTATACACAAGCATTGACAAAGTGTAATTAAAAGAAAAAAATTGTAATAGAACACAGAAAATAGGTATCTGCAGAAATGTAATCAAAATCAGGCTTCAGAATTAAATGACCGATAGGGTGTTGATATACCATTAAACAAAACCAAACCTTGCAGATAGAATCACAGGATGTATGACATGTAGAGGAAAGGACTTGCATCTTCCAAATATGGTTTAATGGCCTTAAATAGAAACACAGAAGAAGACCAAGAAGTATAGTGGCTGAAACGTGATAAACCAAAAAAATAAATTAGTTTGAATGAATCAAAATAGAACAGCAATACAAATTCAGACAAATATATTTTTGTCCTTTATTTTTCTAAAGTTGTGTGGCTTTCAACTTTTTTGTGTTAGCTGTTGTCCACAAGTTCAGAATACAACTGACAATGCAATAGCTCATGAGAAAGGAATGACAGCTTTTTTTTTTAATGCAGTGTATATTAAATGTGCATGAGGGAGTTTCTGAAATACAGTTTCTTAATGTGTGAATAGAAAAGTCTTTGTTATATTTGAATAATATATCTGAAAAAATAAGGTCAGAAATAATGAAAGCCCAACAAACATTTGTTGTAAGTAGAGTGTAAGTACATATATATAAGTTGTAGTCTGTCTGTCTGTTATTGAACTCCAAGGGTTTTGGAAAGACCCCCATAACCATATATATATATATATATATATACATACATACATACATACATACATAGCTCTACAGACAAAATATTTTCGTTTACTAGCCAAATAGAAAAGTTACTAGCCAAATCCATGTAATGTTATTTCCCTCTAATGTTATGAATAAAACAATTCCAGGTGAAGTTTTGTTTTATTTTCTAATTCTCTAAGACAATACAGACGAAATTTATGGGAGGAAATTTAGAAATTTCAAGAACAATTACATTCAGTGGTACTGTTACCTGACAAATATCACTTAGAATAATTCAGTCAACTGGCAAATACATGTTTGAAGATCTCATCAGTTTCAATATTAGTTACTAAACTTGAAACAACAACCTCATAAAGACATTACATTCACTTCAATTGTTACCTGGCAAACTTTGAAAGGTGTCATTTAGAAATATTCGGTAAACTTAAGGACAAAATTTAAATGCAAATTTGAAGTCTTCAAGATCTCATCAGTTTCAATATTACTAAACAAGCTCAAACAAAAAGATCATAACAACAACCTCAAACAAAAAGATCATAAATACATTATATTGAGTCTAGAAACTGTAGAACTGTTTACAGTTACCTGGCAAATATCACTCAGGATAATTCAGTCAACTGACAAATGCAAGTTTGAAGATCGCATCAGTTTCAATATTATTAAACCTGAAACAATAACAACAACCTCATAAAAACATTGCATTCACTTCAACTGTTACCTGGCAAAGGTGTCATTTAGAAATATTCAGTCATGATTTGCAGTTATTGTAACACTCTTAACAACAGGTTTTTACCTTATTTTCAATTTCCCTATCAGGTTGGTAAATGTCACTCAGAAATATTAACTATATTAACTGATCTAAGATCTTAAAGTGGGACTGGAAAGGGAAATGTCCAGATGGTCTGGCAAACACATACTGTGTCCTTGTGTTACTGACATTGAACTTATTTCTGTTTCAAACTGAAATTTTATCTTAAAATTTATAACTCCATTTGTCCAATACTGAATTGCATTTACCTTTTTGTTCCAATTTCCAGTCCCACTTTAACACTTGCTCAATTTGAATTGTCAAATCAATAGCTTGTGACTCTAAATCTTTGTTTTCAAACAGTACTGCTTTGTCCTTACACTTTCAATCAACAGACACAATGTTAGCTGGCCAGTCACACTGTCCTGGCCCCCCAGCAATCCTTCTCCTGCTGTTTGCCATCCACTTGTCAATGGAGTTCTCTGGGTTGAATTCAGCCAGATTTGGACCTTCAGAAGAAAGCAAGAAGGTCTGACAGTGTCTGTACAGACAAGCTGCTCTGTATGTCGCTCTTTATTCTCTTCTGTGCAGAAAAGGCTCTCTCACACCGTGGAGCTGATTGGAAGAGTGAGCATTATTCTCACAAGATGAAGTACATTGCAGAAGTCAGTCTTGTATGGGTCCTTGGTCAGTAGGATTTGCCACAGATCAGAATAAGACTTGTCCCTGAAAGTATTTGCAACAAAGAATTTCATGTGTCTCCATTCCGTCTGAACAACTTCCATATTGCATCCTGCAGCCACAATAGGTTTTCCAAACCTGTCACAAATAATGTCTATTTCATGATTTCCAAAATGGACAAGTTCGCTTTCACATTCTGGTCATGTGTCATGATTGAACACCTTAATGAAACTTTTCACCACACCTTGAGCATCTACACTTGTATTTGTTCCCAACAGATTTTGAAACCTTGACTAGTTCTTTGATTGTAATGTCAACTGTAGACTCAACATGCTTCTTTAGTTTTTCTTTGGCTTCATAAACAAGACTCCCAGTCATTTCAACTCCTTGAAATTTGGGATTACCCTGCAAATTTTCAGCCTGTTGTTCTTCAATACACAGGATAAACTTTTCATACATTCTCCCAGGAATGTATTCCTCCTTCATACTTGAAACAGTTTTCATACAATCCTTAATTGATGCAACTGCTACAGGAAGAATCAGATTGTCTGTAGTTTTAGACTGAGCAAGGCTAGCTCACCAAATAGATCGGATACAAAATGGCAAAATGCAGTGAATACAAGATCCTTCAATTGATTGTTTATTTTCTTAGCTCTACCAGCAATGTCTGCATTTGATGATGTTGCTGCAAGACTTTCCATATGAGTGTAGACTGCTGTGTATTGACCATGATCCTCAGCCAAATGACCATCTTTCTTTCCTTGGAGAAAGACTCTCATTGCCCTGTCTACATGGGGAATCCATCTGGTACCCTTCACTGGCGCTGGTGAGTAGATTCTTGCTTCAAGTTCTTCTCCAATGATCTCGAGTTCTCTCTTGCTCTTTGGACTGATGTGGTAAGTCTTCCATATTAAATGTAGACTGTCATTGACAGACTGCATAATAGGAGTCTGTTTTTGTAGTTTCAATAGGGCTAATTCAAGCCTATGTGCCATACAGTGAAAGTCTATGAGATGGGGAACTTCCTGCCCTAACAGTGACACGACACCATTCCTCTGTCCTGTATTCACATTTGTCCCATCTGCACAAAACCCAACAATTCTCGATGACATTTCATCATCACTGATCCCCACTTTTGAAAGAGCAAATTTAGTAGAAGAGATAATGCCTTTAGCATGGCCATGTTCAATGGCAATAACTTCAACAAGTTTATTTTCTGCTTTGCCATTCAACACTGTTCTCACATAAACTGCATCATTTTCTGACACACTGTCAGTGGCACCATCAATCATAACTGACACATAATGAGAGTCACTGATAGATTCCAATGTCTCATCTCTGATTGTGCTTGCAATAGTAGACATCATTTCACCACACCTAACATCGTTACTGTACGCAGGTATTACAGGTAGCCCATTTTTGTATTGAAGTAAGAGTAGGGGCTTGAGTTTTGTAAAGGCCATTTCTTCCTTCCCTATACAATAAACTGTGTTAAATTTAACTTTCAAATCTGTCAAATCCTTTTCGTTTGATTCGATTTCTGCATCGAGAAATTTCTTGGCAATGTGAGACTTTTCAATTGAGTGTTTGCTTGTTTTATTAATGATAAAGTTGTGGCACTTGCTGTGTCTAAGACTTTTACTATGGGCAAGGATGTTTTCATGTTTAAATTTAGTACTACCTTCTACAAAATCATTTTTTCCAGCCAAAGTTGAACCAGCCCTACAACAAAAATTACAATACATCACGCATTTTTTTCTCTATTGTAACAAAGCCAGGCAAAAGTTGACAACCAAACTTGTCGGAATTCTCGTACAATGGACGGCTTACTTTCATTTTGTGTGTCATCATTACTTTGTTTATCATTCGGGGCATTCTTTTGAGTCTCAGTTTCATTCAGCATTTCTACTTTGTTCGATTTTGTGAAGAAAGCCGATATTGGCTTTAGTATTGTTTTCTTTGTTGCCACGTTTCTTTAAATCTTTGCACATGCTCAGAAAGACGAATGAAACATGAAACTGCAAATAAAATGTGTGCTGCCATTGTCAAAATGCCAATTAATATCTTGTATATTGTTCTATTAAACCTTTTATTGTTTAAATAATTTGACTTTGCTAGTTTTATTAAAAAAAAAAAAAAAGGTTGAACAGACATTTTTCACTCAGTAATGAGCTTTGGAAGATTGTCGGTGAAAAAAACACAGTTGCCAAAAGATAAGCGTTTTATTATTTCTAGTCGCCACTTGGAAAAAAAAAATCACTCGCAACGTAGAGCCCTGATATATATTCTGAAACTACACTATCCACAAATTACCCACTGAAATTTTTTTTTCCCATTGATATAAATTAAATTTAAATTGTAACAAGGGAATGACTCCTAGGGCAGGGGTCAGCAACCTACAGCACATGCGCCACACCAAGCAATTTTCAATGGCACTCTGCTGCAAATAACATCGCAAAGCCTGAACTAATAACTACTACAATGCAAAAAAGATCTTTAGTTGTTTCAATTTTAATATATACTAAAGTATACATACTATATAAAATATATTATAGAACAAGTATATTGACCTTAAAATATGTATGCTGTTGGCACAGAGAATGATTTTAAAACCCTAAGTTGGCACATAGTTAACAAAAGATTGCCGACCCCTGTCCTAGGGTATTTGGATAAGTATATTTTAATTTTGATCAAAAAGATGTTCCCCCAAGGTGGAGGAGCATGAACACCCTACTGAAATTTTTTCCCTTTGATTTAAATTAAATTTAAATTTTTATAAAGGAATGACTTTCATCCAAAATTATAGGAGAAAGCCAGAAGATGGAAGTCACATCAGCAAAATCAGTGAGTAATATTGAAATGAACATGTTTGACCACAAATTATAACAATTTAAAATCAATCATTTTCTTAAAAAAAAAAAAAAAAAAAAAGTGACACACAGCAAGTTGTGGGTAATTCAGCTTATATATAAGAGAGAGAGAGATAAGAGTGCATGTGTGTAAGAGAGAGAGAGCTATGAAATTTAAAAAAAAGACTTTCATATTTGATATTTAGAAAGGCACCTCAGAAAATAAATAGTATTAGTGGATTTAAAAGGGTGAACAGGAGGGGCAGCCCACGCCGAGCAGCAACTTTTGGGTGTGGCATTTTAGTCAATTAGTAGATTTTAGTTAGTTTCTTCCTCTCATGCCATGCAATGCATTTTTACCTGAATTCACTTCATGGTTAGTAAATACTCTGGACATTACATTTCAGGGTTACACTATGAATTAATTAATGTTAGGGGTTTGTTCTCATCGTGCCTACATTATGAATCTAATAATACTGTATCCTAAAATTTATTTACTAAAATACTTTTTACTAATCATTTTTAAATGTTTTTCCATGTTATTTTATTGTTAAATTTGTTGCTGATATATTTTTACCTACAATCAGGAAAAAAATAAATGGTCATAATTGCAAACACCTTCCTTCATATCTTGTAGATGTTGTCCAATTTGGGAATTTTGTTCATAAGGGGGTGGCAAATTCCATGACCACACCAGGCAGTACAATTGCTCTGTACACTATAGCTTCACTGTTTTAGCTTTTCAATAACAATAGTCAGTTTGGAATAGTAAAGATGCATTCTAAAAGTTAAGCAAAGTTTTAAGAATCAGGAAATTTTCATAAAAAACAAAGCTATAGTCCTCCTATGTGTCCATGAATGCTGGCCAGTTTCCTCATGGATGAAGAGGAAACTTAAGCCAACAAAGATATGGTTCTACAGAAGGAAGCTGGGAATATCATGAATAGAACGCGAGTAATGAGAAAGTTTTAGAGAAAAAGGAATAAAAAAGGACACAGACAACCAATATTTCTAGGGAACATAATGAGAAAAGAGGGCTTGGAGAAATTAACACTCACAAGATATATTGAAGGCAAGACAGACAGCAGAAAGCAGCAAATAACTTTTTTTTCTTTTAACAAACTTGTGTAAATGTTTTACAGAATATTAGGAGGGATAGCAAAAAGGCAAACCTTAAGAGCTACAAAGGACAGGTAGTTGCGGAGAACCATGATCAACCATGTACGTAAGAGACATAGCACATATAGGTACCTTCATGAGATCGCTAAAAAAGAGCATAGCATGATGAAAAAGATGCTAAACTTGACAAAAACAAAATTTTAGTGTCTAAATTTTTATGTTATTATTAAGAGGAAAGAACAAAGTATTTAATTATTTAAAAAAAAATTTCCCTCTTTTTAGAACATTCTAAATTTTGATTGAAAAACCTTGTTTCTCTTAGTGTCCAGCAGAACTACTAAGTAACAAAATTTTAGCGAGTTTTTTTTTCTATATGACAGACATTAATTTTGAAAATCTTGCAAAAATAAAAATAATTGTTGGATTTTAATGAAACTTTCAGAAACTATTCACAAATAATGGAATTTATTAAATATGTTTTCCTTTCTTAAAGTCATGGCAAACATTTTCACTAAAATTTTACAAAACAGTAATTAAACCATAACTGAATCTTTATAACAAAATATAAAAAAAATTAGACATAATAATAATTCAAAATTAAAATAAAACAACTTATCCCAAGTTGAAATACTGCTCAAATTTAAAATTGCTAATTTCTTCATTTGGGAAATCTCTTTTCTAAATGTCCATTGTAATACAAGCTTGTGAGTTGTTTGGTGTTCTCAGAGGTAAGACTTTCACATTGTTTATGGAGTAAATATTTATACTGAGAAAACGAATGTTCAGCATCTACACTGGTAACAGGCATCCATATGACCTTATTGGCAATCTGTTCCAGAAGAGAACATCTGCTCTTATTTGCATTCCAAAATTTAAATTTCTTTTACAATGGTGAAGAACTGAAAATGATGCAATTATTAATCCGGAAGAATCGGTGTGTGATGGTAAGATTCAGAGTAGACAAGCCAGTCAATGTTTTTTGAAAAAAATTTCTTTATTCCTAAATCTATTCTAAACTGTATGGTAGGCATGTGATGGGATCTACTTTTCTGTCATATTCATAACACAAGAAGGTTACAAGTTCTTTAGAATCTTTTACTTGTAAATTGTGTGAGGCCTTCTTAAAGGAAATGAATTTGTTGAACTTATTGGTTTGATCTTCGTCTCTCTCCCCTTCCAATTTTGACATCAACTCGTGTCTATCTTCCCCATTTCCATTTTAGTGCTGGATTTCGGTGGCCATGACCGAACCGTGACCTTCCAACTTTCATGTCGTTTGTTACATAGTTTGTTGTTTTTTTTTTAGAAATGTTTTAAAATATTTAAAAATAGACTAGCAAACGTATTCTCAGAAAATTGATAAACCATTTTCTTTTTTTTTTTCTTTTTTTTTTATGTAAACATTTTTGTTCTTAATTCTTTTGGGGGTTTTAAAAGGAAAAATAACTACAAATATTTGTAAAAACAAATTTTAAGGAAATAACTACATTATGTTAGTTCAATTGTTTAACAAAACTGGAGACAGTTATTAAGTTCTGAAAGAATTATTTTTTTTTTTTTAGTTAAATAATTAATTTGTTATATTGAAAATTACATTAAAACCCCAAATTCTGTTTTAATCATTCCACAATTCTGTGATTGCAGACAATTTGTTCCCCTAATGAACCCAACTGGGATTTTTGAACTACTGATTTCTCATTCTGACCCTCTTTCCATTACACCACTGACATCCGTTTTTGAATTCTCACTATTTTTTTTAATGAAATCCAACGTATTCATGATTTTCTGCTTTAAATTTAACCCTGATTAATCTATTTTGATATTCATTGGTAATATAAATTTGTATTAGTATTGGAAACAAACAGATCAACCAAGACATACGTTCACAAATATTTTTATTTTGACCCCCTCCCCTTGAATCACCCATAGTACCGTAGAGAAGACTGGGTGTTGGTTTAGTTTTAGTTGCTTCACCTTTTTGTCGAAATAAAAGCAGAGGAGTAACTGTGTTTTTGGCTTCGATTTATGACAATGCTGTTCAATAATTTGTCTAAAAATCCTTCTATTACTAGACAACGGAACTAAGTCAATTGCCGCATGAAGGGTTCAGTTAAAAATTCACTGAAGGTTACCCCACGAATCGACAGAAGACACCTGAAAGAAAATGGAAGGCCACGACAGAAACGTTGTGATAATAATAACAAAGATGAGGACATTAATCCGAATGCTCCATGTCAGAGAATTTTAAGCTGAAATTCTGTCAGCCCACCCACTTTTTACTGAGAAATAAAGACAGAAGACATTTTTCCTTGATCACAGTAACAAAACATTGAATTTTGAAACAATGCTATTGAACTGAGGTGCAGCATTTTTCGAAAAAATTCATTGATAACATTTATTTTCAAAATAAATAAAACTTCATTTTCCATTTTTTCTAAAACACTAGCTTTTATGTCCGCAAAAGGCTTCATTGCAAAATAAATAAAAAAGTAAAACTGAAAGAAAAAATATCGTCTATAGTTTCTCATTCTAGAGAATATTTCAAAACAAAATGACACTTAGTTAAAAGTTGAAAATATATTTCAAAATTTCAAATAGTTGTTGAAATTAAGTTTTAAGTACATTATTTTATCAATTTTTGATTGTGTACTGACTGTACTTAGCCATCGTCAAAATAAATTTCTCTCTAAAAAATAAAAAATTGTATTATAAAAAGTATTTGGTTAAATAAAAACAAAATTAGTAGTACTAGTTGTTCATCATTTTATTATTTATTTCTTATCAGCTTTTGGGGAGCTTCTTTTTTTTTTAAAAAAAAAAAAAAAAAACAATTTAGTGTCCACTGTCCATCGTCTCAATGAGTGATAGACAGAAATACAATAATTTTTTATATAAATAAAAAAAAAATCTAATTACCTGAATTTACGGTGGACATTCTTAATAGAAGACGTTTTTAGAGAGTTTTTACTTTCCTAAGACTTCATGAATTTTGAAGAGTTTCATTTAAGAAAGTGGGTAGAAATTAAAATACCCAGAGGACAGGTGAGTAAGAAGAAAGATAAATTTTTAAGCAGAAAAAAAAAAAAAAAAAAAAAAAAACTATATTCTTACTCGTCATCGTAAGTTGCCAGATTGTTTCCACTAGGCGCATAGTCCCATATCACATTTTCTGCCGTTATGTAATAGTGAACATCTTCCGCCAATGTCCGGGGGTACATCAGCCCGAGGATCCCCAGAAGTAACAGAATTCGCATCGAAGACATGTCGAAAGGTGGGTGGGAAGAAAGTTATTTTTCCTCCTCAGTGGTAGTTCTGCTTGTTGCTGTTAGTTTCTGCCTAAAAATAGTAAAACTTTAAAAGAAATACAAGTGTAGCTTCTCTAAAAGAAGGGGAAAAAACAATTTTTTTTTCTTCTTAAATGAAACTACTTATTGGGCACACCACAAGTGTTGTGCTGCCCAGGGCCGCTTCTTAAGAAGTTGTTTCTTTTTTCGAAGCTTTTTAAACAGATTAAGCATCTTTATCTCCTCCCAAAAGTTCACTTGAACCAATTAGATTCAGTCCTTTTCTTTTGTTTGCCTCAGCCTATTGCAAACATTGGATTTTCCCAGTTCGCCTCAGACTATGTTGTTCTTAATACCGCTCCTCATAAATGAATAGGAAACTAAAAACTGAATATAAAAAAAAAAAAAAAAAAAAAAAAAAAAAATAACTGCGCAGGGAAATTACATCCACGGCACTTCAGTACCCCAACTTTTTACAGAAACTGACAACTAAATTAAAAACCCTAAGCAGAAGAGTAAATTTCTCTTCTATCTCTGACAATGTGGTTGAATTGAATTGATCGAACTACCAGTTGTCTAAAAAACATTACTACCAAAATTTCAAAATGAATCAGAAAAATTCTTCTACCATACCTCTCTCTCAAATTAGATTCTGAGGCTTCTTATCAATCTCATTATGTGGGGGGAGGGGATAGCAAACTCAAAGAAAAGAGATTTTAAAAATTGTATTAAAATAAGTTTAGTTAGGTCTAAAAAAAAAAAAAAAATATCGGAACAGGAATCTTTAAGAAAAAAAACATGATATCCAATTTTAACCCCGCACACTTTTTTTTTTTAAATCCTATTCTCTAATTTATTGACTAGGGCAAGGTTTTCAAACCTTTGTTTTTTAATGTCACGGAAACTTGATCCTGTCACGTCCCGCATCCCGCTCCAGTGATGGTGCCGTAGGTAAATACCCAGGAGTTTTACTGAGGTATGGTTATCGTTCTTGTGCTGTAAGTGGAACTATATTTCTCCTCAACAAGTTAGATTGGAGAAGTTGCTCAGCCCCAGGGATTCCAACCTGCGGCAGTTCCTTCCTCACTGCATTAAGTGGGAGTCGGTTGGGCAAAAATCAATTGCAAAAATTAAGTATGCGTATGGCGCTCCCCACATTAAAACGACCTTGTGTCACATCCAGCCTTGGTGGAGGGAGGCTGGGTAGTTAAACTTTTACGGCACACTTAAATGAGGACAAAAAAGAATATTTAATCTAACACAAAACATTTTACTAAAATTATAATAAACAAAAAAAAATAAATATATCATTCAATGATGAGCTTGACATTCTCTTATCTTTGCGAGGATGAATTTTGGACAGACATCTTAAATCTTCTAAGGCTAGCTATGATCATTTTTTGTTTGTTTTTATTGTTTAGTTTATTGCAGAAAAAGATGTTTAAGTTTACTTTCTTTTTTATATTAGGTCTATTAACAATGATATACTTGTAACTTGTATAATCAATTTAAAAAGGGTTTTTTATTTTGATATGTATAATAGTACGGTACGTATGATCTTTGAATTTCTTTCGAAAATATTTTTTAATTTATGACCTACGATCCTCCCATAGCACACAGGTTGAAAAAAAAATTACTGAACTAAGAAATCGTCGTTGCTAACATTTTTTGCATTTATTATGTTCACCCAATACAAAGCTCAAGAGCTACTCAAGGTAGAGGGTTACTAAATGAGGTTGCTTTTTAAAGGCATACCCTACACGGAGTACATTTAGTGGTCCGAAAGTCATATCACCGCTAATTTTCTATTTCAGTTAGTGTTGGCGGACACGAAAATGATGTTCATACAAACCTTTTCGATGTGTGACAGCGTCAATGAAAATGAATAAACTGAATTCAGTAGATGTGCTTTCTGTGTATTACTTGTTCTTCTATCGTTCTCATTACTTTTATAAAAATTTTACTTACCAACGCCAAGTCTTTGTGCCAGACACACAAAAAAAAAACCAGTCTCTAGCAGGAAAAGCAAGTCAGAAGAGGCGCAAAATTTTAAATCAAGACAACCACTGCATGCACAAAATTTCAAAAGAAAAAACGCATTTATTTACATTTTACAGTTTTTTTACACAATTATGAAAAAAAGATACAAGTTTTTTTACACAAAAATTTTCTTCTGTGCGCCTCAAAGGCGGCATAAAATTTCTGGGATAACAAAAACTGAAAAAAGGGATTTACCACAGAAGCAAGAAGAAATATGTAAAAATAAGTTTAATAAAAAAACAGATTCATATACAAAAAAAATATTCTCTTCAAAAATAGAAAGAACGGGAAAAACTTGGAGAAAGGAATAACAAAATGACAAGGCAGACATTTATTTTTCAAATAGCACCTCACCCACCTCTGTACTTAACACTAACAGTTTACTTACACAAACAGGATGTCTCAGCTCGAAGGAGCTTTTTTTTTGCGGCGGCGGTGGTGGGGGGTGATAGTAGCTAAATATCACTTTATACAGGAACATGAGGTTTGACCTCTTGAAGATGTAGTTCATATTCCGGCTATTTGAATCTTAGACACTTTATGTTAGTGTAGGAGATGGAAAACCGGGAGTCTCCTTTTTTGGATGAGTGATCTGGGTTTAACTCTACTGTGGTCATATTTTGCTATGGCAAACGAGGGACCTAGGTAGTGAAACAGCAACACCGCAAGTGGTATAAATAAAAAAGAAAAAAAAACTATCTGGATTAATTCCCAGAAAGCAAAGCCGTAACTATTCACTTCAACATGGCATCGAGAGGCCTCATCGATATTATGCACTTGTTGATAGGATACCCTCCTTATGGTATAGTGTTTGTTTCTCTATTAGGCAGAGAACGCAGCCCAGAGAACCATCTACCTTGATGGGGATGAAAATAATCCAAACAGAAGAAATTACAGACATACAGCACGAGGTGAAATCATAACTTTTATCCAAGATTCAAAGAAAAGAAAAATAAATCTATTCTAACTAAACTGAGTTGCGCCGATAAGTGTAAAACCCATAATCAGTCTCTTCAAGATACCATTTTAAGTTAACTCCATTAAAAGGATCTTTTTTTTTTTTGGCTCGGAAGGAGGAAAAGAGAGGACGTCAAATCTGTTATCCCGAGTATTATGAATGATGCAAACGAAAAAAAGCATAAGACTTATCCCGGTGTGAAATTTGAAAGAAATTTACATTTAGCATAAAAAATAATACAGAATATAAAATTTACAAAAAAACTTGCACAAAATTTTCCTTTGGGCGCCAAACACTTAGGTAAGACAAGTTCTAATTCCAGTTATATTAAGCTCATAAAAAACAATTACAATTATTACCAACAAAATGTTCACTTCGATTCATTCGACTGTCGAAAGGGGTTGACAATTCACAGGCGTCGTTAGGTTTCTGGTTTGTCTCGACAACAGTGCAGTTTTATAAATAAATCTTTCATAAAATGTTCAAAATCAGAGTTAATACTGCTAAACTAGTGACAAACTTTCACAATAACCATAGAAAAACAATCGTATATCTAAATTTGAAGAAATAACTTAGTTTCCTCTTTGGATAAAAGTCACAAAATGTATCTCTTTAAAGCACGTCTGTTCGCTAAGTTAATTTTGGCGAGTTTTGAGACGATCAAATTTTAGCCTCTTTTTTACAAATATCTAAATCCAAATTTTATACACGTATCTTTTTATAAACCGTTTGGTTTTTTTTTCAACATAAGTTTGAACCTCACATATACAAAGTTTTACACATCAAAGTTTTATTCAAGCCATTTTTACTAACCCCTCGCTTCATTTGAGATTTTTTTGTTTTAAGAATATGTGTTAATAGCTTCCTTCTTTTAATAAATGTTTTTTAAACACTCCCCTCAGCATAAAGTGTAATAAACAAACTTAGTTTATTCATTCTTTATTTAATCTTTAATTATTTTTATATAATTTTATATTTCCTTTTTATTATATAATTTCTTGTATACCATTGACACACAAGTGCGGCTTACGAAAACTTCTCTGGAAAAGAAGACGATTGAAAAAATATTTGAGAATATCAGAGACGAAGGCAAAAGTTAAAGGAACTGATTTACTTTGTTTGTCAAAAGGCGGATGAATGTAAACAATTCAAGAAATAGAATTTTATACCATGCTTGAAGAAATTAAGATAAGAAACGAACTTATAAGGGTCAGAAGTACGATTGAGTTAACAAGATATGGTGATGGTTGTCGAAGGAAACAGGTGGTAAATTTCTGATTATAAACAATACCCTAAACTGGGAAAATTACGATTAAGAAGTTAAGCCCATCTCCTTTACGGTTTAAAAATCAGATTTGTTAAAATGACAAACAAGGTGAAAGGCTTAGGTGAAATTCCAAGAGAGACGGAGGAATTACCTACGCCCATTGGGAAGTAATGGTGCGAGGCATGAATGAGACAGGATAGGAGTTATACGGTAGATCAGTAACTGCGATCACGGCCTATAGGAAAAGGGATCTCCTAAATTTGGAAAGATAATTAATTTTCCAAAGCCAGACAACAAAGAACTCTTGTTGGAAGATCGGGGAAACCTCAAGTCCCCAAACACATCGGCCCCCATGCCGGTCTTGGGCAGAGGCCAGTATAATTAGAGTACGGGCGCGACCAAACGAGTTGCAGCCATTCCGAAACTTAATGTCTTTTCATTTCATCGCACAGGTGATACTTGTTTCGTTTGTTTTCTCGTGCAAATATACTCGCGTTTATAACAATTCGAACTAAATGCCCGAGAGAGAGATTCTCGACTTTAGCCCTGTTCCAGAATTAGCTTTGACAATGTCACTATAGAAATCAAAGTGAGAAGGATTAATTTTTTTCTGTATAAAAACAGCATAAACCACACAGAAAATTGACCAGAAGGATTCATGTTTTCTTTCATTTCGTCTGCAAAGAACATTTTTTTTATTTTTCCTTTATGACAACTTTACCGTGGTTCAAACCAACGCTTCGATTGCTGACAACTCAGTCCATACCAGCTCCATGATCAAAAAGCATGACGTGGGCAGGGTAGGGCGCAGACTAAGGCGACAACGTTCAGCGACCAGTTGCAGTATCGACTATCATGGGAATTGACCCAGGACCAACCGGCGAGAAGTATTATAGAGTAGCATTCACCAAATTTTCGCTAAAGCCCGACGAGACAATTCTCTCACTTTCTTTATCTCTCCGATATCGAGATCTTAACCCAAGAACAATAACCATCAATTAAAGTTACACTACTACTAACCATGGGTATATCATACCCGATTTTGAAAATATCAAAAAAATATTAAATATAGATCTTTATTTGAAATATTTTACGTGCAGGCACTTCAAAATTTGTACTTTGAATTAACATTGATAGGAACCGAAGAACATTATTTAGTCGAGAAAGTCAGGTACTGAAAATTGTAATTAAAAATAGGAAAAATTGTGGGGTACTATATACCCATGGTTAGTGATCTAGGGTTAAGTATAAGTTGGCAATCAAAGAAAAAGAGGCAGATTTCTGTGACCTTAATTCGCATCTCACGTAACAATAAAAATAAAGACAGCCAAAATCATTTTCTGATTGGCAAGTAACCGAGGAGACAACTGGTTGAACATATCTCTCTCTAGTGAAATACTGTGACATTCTAGTAAGAAGCTTTTTCTTTTGCCAATATTTCTTGATTATTATTTTCAGTGCGTGATAACATACTTGGCAACATGGATAACTTAGATTTTAATACCTACTTTTGAGACTATGTTGGTGCCTCGATGCGGGGCTAATGATTAGCCAAGTCAACTTTGTTGACCATTACTGCTAAATAGTTGATCATCGAGTCGGCACTCCATACAAAATAACTCAGCAAGTGTTAATATGTCGTAAAATCAATCAACCTAACCTTACATAACACAACCTCATATTTGTATATGGCTATATAAATACTGTATTGCAGACGTAAAAGAGTCCACTTACCTCTTTAGGTCATTTTTATTTCAGTGTTCTGTCAACCATCTCTAAGAACTGCGGCTTGCAATCTTTCTTTTCCTTCAGCAACACTTTCACTAAAATGAAGTTAAAAAAATGACCGATAGCTCGAAGCGAAAAATATTCACAGTCGGGAACAAATAAATAATAACCTGTCTGAATTTCTGGAGTGAGGAGTTGTCATTACTTACATTTTGTTATACTCTGCTTCAAATTAAATCTCTTTCTGATTCACTTCACATGTTGGGCGGCTGTTAACGCTAAGAAGGCAAAAATAAAAATAAAAAGCTTCTCTCTGTACAGAAGCTCCGAACATTATATCCAACTAGTGAAACAAATCTAAAAAAAAAAAATACAATATAAAGGAAGAACGTTGCGGCGAAAGCAAAAACATAGAAAACAAAAAACGATTAGTTATGATCCACCACATCTGCTTTTACGAACGCCGCCCACAACTCGGGCAAGCTGTCAATGTCACCACTAGTGACCTCGGTCAGTCGACCCGACACACGCATCAACTCCAGGCCCTTACCGACGCTCCCCTTCCTCCAAGTCGCTTCCCTCACCCACAAAGACACACTTCGCTAATATCATCTGTATCGCCAAGACAATGAATTTTATCTTAACATTTCGTCTTTTCATTTCATCGCACAGGCGGTACTTGTTTCGTTTGTTTTCTCGTGCTAATATACTCGCGTTCATAACAATTTGAACTAAATGTCTTCCTCTTTGTAATTATCAGAACATTTCAGCCCTTGTACTCTCTGGCCTTCATCAGCTGTCTGTCGATTTGGGTAACTGTCAAGGGATTTCGAAGTGAATCCTTTATTCTACGAGGGTTGATTGTTCTCGTTGATTGTCCCTGTATAGCAATATCTTGTCTTGTACTTTATTTTCACTAGTATTCTGTTACTGTTAGCCAGGGATGGAACTCACAATTACTATGTCACTTAATTCACGAACCAGCGCTTTAATCCACTACATTTTTGCATTAATAATGATTCAGTTTTATTTATTTATTATTTATTTGAAAAGCTATATTCAGTTTTCGTTTTGTTTTTTTCATGTAAATTAACAGCAGTAAATGTTGTCTGCTGTTGTACATTGGTTGGCTATCAAGTTTCTTTCCTTAAAGAATTTTATCTTTACGGTAGCCTTGTTAAACTAAGCTTAAATGTCTATTGTTGATTTTTTTTCCAGCTTAAGCCATGCTAAAGCGGCGCAAATATCTTAGGCCAAGTGGAATTATTAATAAAATATAATTGACAAATCAAAATGTATTTTATGTCATTGTATTGGCATCCGGTTTTACTAAACAATTATTTTACGTTTTACTTTCCATCATGATTCAATGGACAAAGAAACAATGTCCCAATTCGGTTATGAACACATAAAAATATGTTCTTAACTTAATAATGACAGAGACTTATTTCGCAACTACTAAAAAGGGAGTTTTAAAAAAGTTTTCTTGACTGTCTTTTTTATTATTATTGAGGGAAAGCAGCATACCAACAAAGTGACGCTAGGGTACAAATATACCAATCATGACAACCAGTCTGATAAGGGGACATGAGACATGTATCACGATCAAATGTGCGCGATATAGTGACTGATTTTGATTAAAAAAACAAAAAACAAAACAAAACAAAAAAAAACACCGCATAATCTTGCATGTAACCCGACCTGAGCGTATTTCTAACGGGGTCCAATCAGAAATACCTTCAGGTCGGGTAACCCAGTTCGCTCAGATAGTCTCCAATTGAAAGTGTTCCCATGTACCAAAATGTAACATAGCGGCCTCATCCTTCAATCTTAATAACCCTATCGACATTCAGATACGATACTGCCCAATTTCTCCTCCTCATGAACAGAGATGCAAAGTACGCCACTACCGAGAGAAAACACCCTCCTGTTAAGTAACAAGTAAATCTGAGATACTGAACAGACTGATATTATTATTATTTAAAGATAAACATAAATAAAATGCCCAGTTCTGGTTCTTGAAATATTCAAAAATAAAACAAATAAATAAATACACACCAGATTTTAACTTTAATATGGAATTTAAATGTTTCATATACCGCTGATATATCAATTTGGAGCTAATCCAATCAACCAGCTCTCGCTAAAATTCAACCCATTTTTAAAAATGCCATGTCACTTCAAAACGTAGGCAATCATGGCTCTCCACAGATTCTTTTTTCGGTTATTATCTGTGAGTTGCCCTGATTTATTGCGGAAGGCGGCGAAGTGGCTCCCGTTCAAATATAGAAATGGATATATATAAATTTAAAAACTTATATCTATAAACGCCCTATCTCCTGTATTCTTATCAGGTTGTTACATATATTCGTTCGTTTTCTCTAATGTTCTGTGAATGATCTCGAAGAATAATCTTCCGTTGCTTTTTTTTTGGATTCTTAGGAACTCTGTGAAACTTGTCTAATGTTATTTCAGATTAGACACCCCTTTGAGATGGAAATAACAAGTTATGAGCATGTTTGACACAAAGTTGACAAAACTGCTCGACACATTTGAAGCTGTGTAGGGAGATTACTTCATTGACGACAGAATGGCACAGAAATGGTTTTCACGTTTGAAGTACGAACTCAGACACTTCGCGTTCTGACCAACCCGTTCAGTTTGATGAGAACCAGTTGCCCGCGCTGATTGAAGAAGGACCGACCCAGACCATTAGGGTATTGACTCAGAAGATGGCAAGCTCTCGTATTATTGACCTTCGTCATCTTCACTCAATGGGTAAAGCCCAGAAACATGGCGCATGAGTGCCGCTCACATTGACTGAGAGTAACAAACTCCAGCGCTTTTCTGTTACCGTCAGTTTACTCGCTTGACACCAGGATACAAAGAAAGAGCACCCTTGGGAAGTTCTGCTATACCCACCACATTCTCCAGATTTAACTTCTTCAGACTACAATCCTTTTTCGGCCGCTTTCTAACAATTTGAGGGGTGTTTCATTGAACAATGATGCGGGGCTTAAACCGTGGGTTGATGTAGTTTTCGAGTTAAAACCTACTGATTTCTATTGTCGGGGTATTGAACAGTTAGTGGATCGTTGGCAGGAGGTCGTAAACAATGAAGGGGAATGCATTGTCAAAAGATTCATCAGAACTATTAATAAATAATAAGTAGTAAAATAAATGATAAAAACGAACGAATTTATGTAACAACCTAATAAATTCGAAACAATAAAACTTCAAGTATTATTATAGTGGATACTGGTATTTAAAATATGCACCCCATTTTTATTTTTATGTTAAACAGTGTGTATTAAGTTATTATGCCTGCGTATTCTAGAAATCTTAATAAAGAATTTACGCTCCCCAACAGGGATCAAACCATCGTTCAACTTTGCAGAAGAAACTACTGTCTGTACCAGTGGGCTTTACCTTTAGGCTACAAAGAGTGCCACAGTTCAACATCCACAATAAAATAATAACGTTTGAACTATTAAAAACGACGAATTAAAAATGTCCTATATGTGTGGGGGGGGTGTTTTAAGTCCTGCTAAATCTATTGGTTAAAGTGCTCAGTATCAAGAATAGAGGATATGTAAATGAAAAAGTGGACACTGAGGTCAACACAGCGGCAACAGTCTGTTTCATGCTTAAACGCAATCTTCAAGATATGGCTGTCACCGCTCCGCGTTGACTTCAGTGTGTGTGTGTATATATATATATATATATATATAATAGGTACCTCCAGAAAAAAAAAAATAACTATACCTAATGTTTAAAATGCATTTAAAAAATGAAAAATTGTTCTTGAAGCTTTTATTTTTGTTTTAATTCTAAGCTAATAGATTAAAGTTAATATTTTCAAAAAGCAAAATACCTTCCTACATTTCAAACCTAATTTATATGGATTACAATGATTTTTTTTCTGGTTATCAGTTTAATCGACAAAATCGTTCATATTGACAAATCTGTTAACACAACATCATTCTCTTTATTAAAAAAATCTTTCAAAAATAAAATATACTTTTCTGAGATGTTACTTGAGAAAAAATAGCTGGCTTAAATTTTAATTAACCTGAATTGAAATAAATATTACTTACCTTTAGTTTGAAATTTGGTGTTTTTATGAGTGTTAACACATTTGTGGCTTTGAATATCACCTGGAGAGATCGTCTGAACAATGAGCGATTGTATGGAGACCTTCGTCCAGTATCAGACATCATCAAAGAGTCATATTTAAAGGTCATTGCTAGAGAGCTAAAGACAAATTATTAATGAAGTTCTTTTGTGGGAGCCTGTAGTGAACAAAACAAGATGTAGATTTAAAATTCAAATGCTAAGCACTGACTCATTGATTCTGTTAGAAATTAAAAAAGACTCGAATTTACAAACTTGGCTTAACACACACGCAAAAGCGAATCCAAAACAAAACTCATGAAATTTCACGAGTTTTGTTTTGGATTCGCTTTTTAATAAGTTATCTAAGGTTAAGCCAAATATAAAATTACATGACGAGTACAACATAAATGCCTTTTTATGTTATTTTTGAACTACACAGTAATCTTTAAAATACGTAATATTTTATTGACATTTGGGAACTTTGATTTTATAGTCTTATGAAGACGCTTGCTGGGGAAATGTTAGAAAATACCAGTAAATTTTAAATTACTATACTTACCGCTCTTATTTTCTGATAATGTGTATGGTTGTTTGTATTTAGAAAAAAATCGGCACGTTTTCACACACACGCACAGATTCTTTTTCAAATACTGGGAGTTCACAGAATTATACGAAGCTTTTGCAATTTATGATTAGCAAATACAATTTTTATTGAATAACAATATCACTTTACCGCTACAAAATTTTACAAGGTTTTTTTTTTTTTTTAATGATTCACACCAACGGGTGCGCAGGATCTGTAGGGACCGACTTGAATTAAGTCCAATTGAAGATAAAAAAGACAAACAAGACCAATATATATATATATATATATATATATATATATATATATATATATATACACACACAAGTGCGCAAGTATGCAGAAAATATAAAATAACACGTTGGGTGCCTAATCCGGAGTTCCTTAATATTTTTGTTTTTAAGAAGACAGTGCTCCATACAGAAGTAGAGCTTATATTATAACATTTTTTTGTTTAAAGGAATCATATTTTTAAACAAAAAAATATTATATATATAACAAATATATGTATTAAACAAACAATTTTACAATGGACAATAATATTTGTGTGTGTGTAAACATTGGTGTCTGTTCTTTGGTGAATGTTCGTACGTACGTGTATGATTTTCTAAGAGAGCTTACACTGTAGTCGCTGAAATGAAGAAGAGAACGAGGCAAGAAGTCGCCCAGTATTTATTGTATAGGGAGAATGACCCCCTAGTGACAATTTGGGAATTAAGTAGGTGCTAACTCCGACAGATCGCCTCATCAGTGATGTTATTGACTTGGGGTCATTTAAAAACTTTAAAAGTTATACTTAAAATTTAAAAAATGAAAACAATTCTTGTAAAAATTAATTATTAATCAATTTTTTTTTCATAACATTCAATAAAGCAAGTAAAAGAGTTTCTAATTAAATAATGTCTTAGTTTTATTACATTATTTATTTTACGATTTAGAGCAAATTTTCTCTAACTGGGGGTCCTGTTTGGCAAAAAAAATTAATGATTTAAATTCTCCGTGGACCTTGTGCTTATAACTAAAGCCCTACAAAAAAAGAACTTAAAATTTCATAAAATTAGATGCCGGCGGGTAACAGACGAAAAAAAAAAAAAAATAAATAAAACTTCCTATCAAGATTTTCTAAAAATGAAATGTTACAAAAATAATTTCACTCATCCGTCATTAAGTCCTGTAAGTATTATTAAAATCAAACAATTATCTGATTTTTGAAAGAATTTTCAAATCAATGTGTTTTCCACCACAAAAAGTCGCCCAAATTTCTCATGCAAACTTATAGTCACCCGTTGACACAAGAAAAACAAGATGTTTAAACCAAAACTTAAAAGATTCTGTTATAAAATAAAATACGACATATCTCGACTGATTAACAGGCAAATACTCAAGAGCGAGAACCGGATGTGAACGGGACAAAGCCCCATCACAAAATGACCATTATCTTTCTTTACAAATGTTTCCGACACACGTGTTCCGGTCGAAAAATAAAATAATATTTAAAGTGCTCTATTTTTCGTCCAATAAAAATGCTTCCCTCCTAATTATACTCGCTTCGTTTCTCGAGCCTGTTAAGCCATAAAAAAAACGCTATAAAACGGGTCACACGGAAGTTCAACAGCAGTCCACAGGTGCCCAGGATAGAGACCTGTCACGTCCAGCTGCTGACAGCAGGGGAGCGTCAACCACCGTCAACATGTGTGAACTACTATGAGAGATCGACCACATCCGAAAGCCGGCTTATGAACTTTACCACACCAAGGTAGCTGTCCCAAACCCTCACGTTCCTGTTGAAATAAACCACGTAAATCTATTTCTACTGTTGTCGTATTTCTTTCTTGCAACCATACGCTTGTCTATAACAATTCTAAAAAGGATTAACAATATTATTTTTTTTACATCAAAGATCTTTTTAATAATAACGATTTTGATGATAAAACTTTTTATTACGTTTTGGCCGTCTTTTCACCATATAAGCTCATTTAAGCAGCAAGTACTCATCCAAACCAGTTTGATTAAAGCAGGCAGATTTTGTCGATTCTTATTAATCAAACTTGTGTGAATGCCTGTCCAAAAACCGGTTCTGAATTGTGTTAGCAGGTTTCTGTTGGTAAGTTCAATAGGAAATAAAGTTTGAAACAGTCATACTTTGTGTGAAGCTATGCAACAAGTATCCTTAAACCTGCTTCAGAACACAATTTCAGGCTTTATTTGAAGTTGTGATTTACATATTTTTTCGACATGAATAATTTTACTATAATAAAATAAAAAACTATAAACTGGATGGAAGTATGAAAGCTTTTTCCTCCCACGCTTCTATTTTTACTTAAAAACTGTTCAATCTCCATGAAAATAAAAAAAAATATCGACGTCTGCGATTTAAGTAATAAGTCAGGGGCATTCTTTTTTTTAATAAATAATTATAGTAAATAGGCTTCGTTTTGAATTCCATATGAATAAATACCAGTTATGCTAGTTGTCATTATGAGAATTTAGTCTTCTGGTTTCAGATTTCAGTTTAGACTGCTGTAAAAATCATATTGAATATGAATTTGTAATATTTCCGGTGAATTTTCAGTTTAATTTTAGCGTTAACGAAAAAGAATCCGAGGCTCCATTGTTTTTTTTTTTCATAATCTAAACACCGTGTTAATGACTCACACAGAAAGGAAACTACAGGTCATCCTAGACAAGGTAGTAAAAGAAAGCGAGAAAAAAAGGACTAACTATAAACTGCAAGAAGGCAGAAAGTGTGGTTATCTGCAAGAGAAAAAAATCCCAAGATACGAATTACAAATTAGAGATATTAACATAAAACAAGTACAGCAGTTTAAATATCTGGTACCACTTAACAGAGAATGGAAATCTGAACGAGCATTGGATTTGCGAAAGAGTCATTCCAAAAGCTAAAAGTATTAAGAAATAGAAAAATTTCGTTAGAAACAAAGAAAAGAGTGCTGAATTGTGATATACATTCTCTTATATGACAATGGATGCTGGATAATCTCACCAGAAATGAAAAGGAAAAGGGAAGTCACAAAAATGCGGTTCTACAGAAGGATACTGAGAATTCCATGGATAGCGTGATTAAATAACGAGGAAGTCTAAGAAAATGGTAACAAAACGAACACTTATACCCAAAACTGATACAAGACAGCTGGGAAAACTTAACCCCCACAGGGCGTATCGACTGCATGAGAAATAAGGGAAGACAGTGCATGACAAATTTGCGTGAATGGATGACGGAACGGTAGGAGCGAGAAACAGTAAGGGCCACAAGAGAGACGAAGTTGTGGAAAGCTATGATCACCAATGCCTTGAACGGACACGACATAAAAAAAAGTACAGTCGACCCTCCTTATCAGCAGGGTGAAAAGTGCAGGTATTTGTTCCGGCCTGCACTCCAAAATCCATGGATGTTCAAGTGCCTTTACGAACAATAATCAGAACCGGAGGAGTGATGACGTGAAAAACATGCAAAAAAACAACAAAAAATTATAACGTCGAGATTTTTTTTTTTGAATCAATTAATTTTAATCGAATTTAAAGTAAGGCATTAAAGCAACTAAGACACCAGGGGTTACTGGGTGTGAAAGTGAAAGAATTAGAAAAAAAACATTATTAAGGAGCGAGAACAATAGGAAAATTATCAGGAAGACAGTAGATAACGATTGATATTGAATTTCAGTTTTTGAAGATCAAAGTTGATTGGAAAGCATGGAGCTGGAAGAGAGTTCCATAAGCTAGAAAATAAACTGTTAGCATAGAACTTAATCTAGCCAGTTCAACTGTAAATTGATGAGACCGCTTGCCAATCTAATACTGCGTTTACATTCTAAAGCCTAGGTCGAAGAGCTCATACTAACAATTACCATGAGTTATAGAAAAGGCACAGAGAAACAGCTTTAAGGCGGTGGGAAAGTGATTGAAGCCGAGACGCCAGGTCAAGACCAATAATATTGCTGATCCTTCGTTAGATTTTATCAAAAATCTCTATATATATAGCACGAGGTAATTATTTAATGAAGGAAAATATTTTTTTAAAAATTACTATTCCAAATGAAAAGCAAGCAAGCAAAATGCATTGGGAAAGAAAAGTGGAAAAAGTAATCTCTGGTGTAGCTGGTGTTTGTACATCCAAGGTGCAATTCCAAACCCAAAAGCTCAGAATTGGTCACTGTATCCCTGTCAAATTTTTCGGCATCTCCAATCACTCACCAGATATTTCACACGTCTGTCGAAATCAATAGACAATGTAATATAGAACCTTCTTTTCTATTCATTTTGAATATTTCGAGTTTACAAAAGTTAGTACGTCGCATGTTCAGAGGGTTGTAAAGATTAGTTACGTCACCCTTCCAATTAAAAGGCCTTTCTTGCTTCATAAGTCAATGGTTTTTATCTAGACTCAAATATATCATCTATTAATTTATCTTAGATGAGATAATGTTCGAATGAGCTCCATACTTTAGTTCCGCTATTTCAGACCTTCACGAGTAGGACACATCAACCACCCTCATCATCATCTGCATTTCCATCGTGTTCCAAACGTAAAAAGAAACTTTCACAGTCACCCCACCCTCAAGAACTTCCATTTTATAGAACAGATTCCAGCGCTTCAGTTTTTACTTGCAGGAGTTACCGCTCTCTTTTGTTGTGGGGCCGGGACATATTTAACGGCTCCTGGAACATTTGTCCCGCAAATAATATTTGGTGGACTCATGTGAATCTGGATAAAACAAAAAAAAAACAAGAAATTTAACAGTGAAATGCATACATTAACAAAAAGAAATGATATTAACGTGTACACAATTGAAAGTAAAAGAAAATCTATTAAAAACTATGCTATATTAAGAATGTGCTTGTCTGTGTATGTGTGTGTGAGTGATACATGTGTGCATGTGCGTGGGTGTAACAGATGAGGAAGGAAACGAACGCGTCCCAGCGGCGACGTTCTTATTTACGAGCTACTACATCTTGAAGCGAGAGGAAGAGAAAGAAAGAAAAATGTTTGACTTTTTATAGATTTATAAACAGCGTCGCTTAATAGTCATCTATGGTGAAGCCAAGTGGGATTAACCTACGGACCTCTTCAAGTCAAAGATCAATAGTCATCTTTCCTCCTAATAATCTCATTTCTTATCACGCACCTCATTCAACATTACCATTTTCCCCTTGTCTTAACTGACTCTCGAGCCCTTGTACCGAGTGAGCTTTTGTTTAAAAAAAAAAAAAAAAAAAAAGACACGAGTCAGGTGCTGAACGGCTCGCTGTAGACCTTTATTCTTTATTCTCTGTCTGAATTTCTTGAATGAGAAGTTATGATTATTTACACTATTTACATTCGGATTATTGTCCTCATTTTTGTTGCTGTTATGACGTTTCGGCCGTTGTTCCCCTTCCCCGGCCTTCATCAGGTGTATATTGATCTGGGTAACCTGCAGGGAATTCTGAACTGAACCTTTTATTTAATCTACGAGGGTAGACGGTTCTCGTTCCACTGCACATGCGTAGGGATATCTCGTCTAGTTCTTCTTTTCGTACTTTTCAGAAAGAATAAATTTCAACACGTGGTAGAATTTTACACATATATGATAAAATATAGTTTTTAATCATGCAGTATTTATTCGTTAAAACACTCAATATTAGGGATAAAGCATGTGTAAAGGCTAACGTAATTTCAGTACATGTGTGACACATGACCTGAAAACTGCGTTTGTCGCAGTCTGTCGCCGCAATGTCTGTTACACACACACATATATATATAATCGATAAATATACGTAAATGCTTATATATATATATATATATATATATAATCGATAAATATACGTAAATATACGTAAATGCTTATATATATATATATAATCGATAAATATACGTAAATGCTTATATATATATATAATCGATAAATATACGTAAATGCTTATATATATATATATATATAATCGATAAATATACGTAAATATACGTGCTTATATATATATATATATATAATCGATAAATATATAAAAATATATATATATATATATAATCGATAAATATACGTAAATGCTTATATATATATATAATCGATAAATATACGTAAATGCTTATATATATATATATAATCGATAAATATACGTAAATGCTTATATATATATATATATATATATCGATAAATATACGTAAATGCTTATATATATATATATAATCGATAAATATACGTAAATATACTTATATATATATATATAATCGATAAATATACGTAAATGTAAATATATATATATATATATATATATATATAATCGATAAATATACGTAAATGCTTATATATATATATATAATCGATAAATATACGTAAATGCTTATATATATATATATATAATCGATAAATATACGTAAATGCTTATATATATATATATATAATCGATAAATATACGTAAATGCTTATATATATATATATAATCGATAAATATACGTAAATGCTTATATATATATATATATAATCGATAAATATATATATATAATAATGTAAATGTAAATGCTTATATATATATATAATCGATAAATATATATATATATAATCGTAAATACGTAAATGCTTATATATATATATATATATGGCATAATTCAACAAGAGAAAAAAAAATGTATATATATATATTGGGTGTACACTTTGCAGTTCTTAATTTTTTTTTTTTTTTTTTGCTATCCCTCCTAAACCTTGCTCCACCATTTATTTACTGAAGCTCGCCGGGTCGGTTATGCATTGTTTTTCTCTGACCATCTTGCCTTCAATCTGTCCTGTGAGTATTAAATTTTTCAAGCCCTCTTGAAACTGGAAGAGAGCAGCCCCAGGAAGACAGAACCGAAAAGTTGTGAGAAATGTACGCAGTAATAAGAATCAAGGGACTTAATCATTTCGCTATTCGGTTTTGAAAGTTCGAATATAGCAACCCCCACCAGGCAGATGAAGATGGACGAATCAAGTACATGTAGGACACTTTTTAGTTTCCCTATTTTTTCTCTCTCGTGCTGAATGGTCGGTAAGTTTGAAGTTGTATTGTTTAGCTTATGATAATGAGAAAAGAGGAATTTGAAAATATGACGAACCTCATAAATATATTGAGAACCTCAATAGAGGATGAGAGAGAATTGCCAATAAAGTTGAGACTGAGTGAGGCAGCTCATTTTTACCCCGAAGAGGAAGTAAAACAAGTAGAAAGACCACCAGAAGGTAACGATAAATAGACAGGGAATACACAAGGGAAGTGAGGTTTCGGTGGGGCCGTGTGTACTGTCATATGTATGGAAGGCTCCCCCCATGTATGTGTGATGCTGGCAGTCGTTGTGGAGACTAAATTCTCAGGTGTGGTCGCAACTATAGTTATTGTGACTTAGAAAATTTGATGAGTATTAGGAAGATAATAGAGTCTAAAAAGGTTAAGAGAAAAAAGGAAATGCATTATAAATGCATTATATACAGAGATGGACGGAAGAAAATTGCTAACAATCTTGCTACTAGTGATGACTCTAGAGGCATGGACACACAGCCAAAATAAGATTTTCAAGAAAATAAGCGAAATAATAACATGGTCTAAGTGGTAAATAACTTTTATGATAGATCTGAAACCGTACGAGTTGTTATTAGAAAGATTTGGAAGCGAAGTGATTAAGTTAGGAAAAACCAAAGTACAGGTAACGGAGAGATACTCGCATAAAGAAAAATATCTCGGATTACTGTATTCTCTAGAACATGAAAGGATCATAATGGAACTTAAATGGAAGGAAATGAAAAGCTATTTAAAACGAGTGTTGAATTGTTACAAACAAGACAGAAAAGCCCTATAGTTCCCATAGTAGGGTAAAAGTGTTTTATTCAGAACAATGTCCGAAGAAGATTTGAAAGTTTTAAGGAGGAAACTGAAGGAGAAAAATTCAAGGATTTTAGCACTAGTTGCCAGGGTGGATATGTCAAATTAAATGTGAATTATCCAAGAACAGGGTATAAATATAAACTGATTAATGGGTAATATACAAATATCGAGAGAAAAAGTAGCCAATATGTCTGAGATTATGACGACTGTATTTCAACAATTCAATAATTTCCTTCTGTAATATTTTCAATTAATGAGAATTATTAAGATACGTTAGACTAACCAGTCCCTAATAACCCTGTTATAGCATATTAGGGCGCAATTAGACATGTTATAATTAGGACATTTATCACCGAGTATTGTGACCCCAAGTCATCTGAGAGGATTATTATTAAAATACAAACCGAATTACCTCACCATTTAAGATTGTCAGTAGATCCTACTGAAGAGTTATGGAAATATTATAATGTTTTGGCCGTTTATATCTCTCCCATTGTTATAGATAGTACTTCTGAAATATATCAAGTTATAAACTTATCCATTCCCTACTCTCGAGTAGTAGTAGTTGGGAGCGATTGCTAAGTATAAAATCGAAACAGAATTCATTGCCCTGATTTTGGCCAGAACAAAGTTATTAACGAACGAAGAGGCAAGAAAGTATAAAAATGATGCATTAGAAACTTGTACATCAGTGAGTCCAGTTTACGTGACAGGTAATCACAGGTTGTGTGTACTTGAATTATTTAAAAGGGGTAAAAATGGGATTAAGAAAAATTGTCAGGTAGAAGTGTTGGGTTGCCACAAGTTATCAGTATATCTGATGGAATCTGGGCAGTTGTCACCCAGAATGAGATTAAATTATCGAAATTATGTGAAGGGAAATCTACTGAGATAATAAATGTAGTCCCCCTATTGTCTATGATGGAATTGCCTTTAGGAAGATCGGCGTTTGGAGTCGGAGTCCGTATATCTCTCATATATATATATATATATATATATATATATTTATTTAAAAATTATAACATAAATATGTTATAAAATCACTACAAAAATAGCCATTTTGTTTCAACACCTCTGGTGTCTTATCAAGTGATGATATTGAATATGGAATAAAGGGTTTTAAAAGGTTCAAATTAATTAACCATCCATCGCAAGGGGAAACGCTGTTACGTATATATATATATATATATATATATATATATATATATATATATATATATATGCTTGGATGTTAGTGTACTTATATATGTGTATGTGTTGATATGGGTATTTATGCATGATTATATATTTGTATATGTGGATATATGTTCGTATGTCTTTGCGAGGGGTGGTTAATTAATTTGAACTTTTTAAAACCCTTTATTCTACATTCAACACCACATGATAAGGCACCAGAGGTATTGAAACAAAAATGGGTATTTTTGTAGTGATTTTATAACATATTTGTTATAATTTTTAAATAAATAATTATATTTGTTCTACTCTGTATTGAGCACTCTTAAGAATAGTAATTGTTGGTTATTGGAATTTATTCCGTATACACATCCTATAAGGCTCAAACACTAATACTCTATGTTTATAATTTATTACATTGGAATCGTAATCACGATACAATTCATCAAACTTACAAATTCAAAAAGAAATCGGAAAATTCCGGGTATAAAAAAAGCAAAATTTTAGTGAGAGTGTATGTGTGGGAGTGGGAAACAAGTGTGAGAGGGAAATGTATGAAAGCTCTAGGGAGAGGTGTAACAAAAGAAAGAACAGAAAGGCCTAAAGGTGAAGGTGGAGATTAAAATTTAACAGAGAGAAGTTTTAAAGAGAGGAGTTAAATAACAGTTTAAAAAGAGTGAGATACATATAAATATGAATTATTTTTCGATGCATAATTCGTTACCGATTCGCTGACCTAAAATTAAAACTAAAAAACAGACACCGGAAACGTGTGGATACATTTGTGGTGACACTACGCACATTATCAGACTGAAGAGAAGTTCCAAGAGAAGAAGTCATTTATGAAATTGTTTGAGACATCTGAGCAATTGGGCAGAATTATGGGAACCTATAATATAGAAATTGCCTAAGTTAGTATTAAAGAGTTATTATAGCCTGTGGAGAAAATTAATTTTGGGCAGTTGAAAGATAAATTAAATACAATGGAGAGACAAATTCAGTTTAGGAAGAGAATTCTGAAACTATAGTAGACTGGTCAGCTACACTGAGAACATTAGTATGTATAGCAGTGATAATCTCAGCACTATTGGTGCTGAGAAGGCACAGGAAGATGGTAATCAAACAAAATGTACCAGAAGGTGTGCATGAAGGCGAGAGAGGGACACCATTCAGTGTTATTAACTAAAGTTGGTCAAATTTGGCCGAGTGAGATTCAATAAAAGAATTAAAAATGGAATCGGCACTTACCGAAGAGCATACCGAAGGAAATTAAAACTCACCCCGAAAGAAAGACTGAGTAGAAAAGATAAACTATGGGCAAAAACAGAAACTAATGAACTAAGTTGTAGGGTGGATGCGAGCTCAAATTAAATATATATATATATATATATATATATATATATATATATATATATATATATAAAAATGTGTGTGTGGAGAGAGATAAACAAAATGGACAGAGATGGCCAGGTGCAGGATAGCAGAAAAAGACTTTTTTTTTTTTTTATTCCTGCCGCATGAAAGCTTTTAGCTCCACCAAAGGGGGAAGTTGGAACTTGGGTGTCAGTTACAAGTAAATGGCAAAGGGGTAAGAGAGTAATATGACACTGGGATCTCAGAAGTTTGATCGAAAGAGGGAAGAGTTTGCTAACTGGATGATAATCGTTGAAAATCTCGGAGATGGATTGAAAAGTTAAAAAAATTAAAAACGAAATACATTGAAAAATCATGTTTTAAAATAACTCCAAGGAGAATCGAACCCAAATTAAACTAGACGAAATTCAGCAAGATTGAGTTAAACCAGGACTACTCATCCTTCCCCACTGCCCGCCGATGAGAATGAGACCATTAATTTATCCGTAAAGATGTCAAATAGAAAAAAATATGTTGATAAAGAAATCCGGGTGGTCACCGAAATAACATTTAAAGATCACTCTAAACGAAAAAGTCAGGAAAAGAAATATTTGGTTTCACTCAGCCTCACAGACGAGAAGTGTCCCCAAAGAGATTGGGGGGGGGGCAGTCTGACGTATTCGTTCATTATAATTTCTGTGAAAATCGTTCAGAAAAATGTTATATCCAAACATTAATTCGGATTGCTTTGGATACAAGTAATAAAGAAAAATTAATTACTATTTTGGAGTGAACATGGAAAAAAGGCTGTAGAAGAAAGATAAACTTCTGTTTTTATCACTAAAGAGATTGGGAATAATTTTCTTTCCTTTTCTTTCGCACCCATGGTAGTTCCTGGGTTGTCTGGTAGATCGCTAAATCATAGCATAGGACAAGCTGATAAATAAAGATTAATGACTGAAAATCCCTTTTGTTTTCGCATACGGCATCTGGAAGTTGAATTCATCACAAAGACAGTAGAGCGAGCTGAGGTTAGATACTGAATAAGTGTGAGAATGAAGAAAGATTAGCACCGCCTGTATGGAGCGATGGTGTGAGATGAGACATGAAGTTACTTGAAGCGGCTTGACTTCTCTGGCCACTCTCAAAAGGAGCCTGGACAACACCAAATTTGGAAAATCACTTGTGTAAATATATTTTGAGAATATAAAATTTTAGAAAAGAGTTGATGCTAAGGATGGAAGGCAACTGAATCCAGACACGACTGACAGACGTAGGACTCTCTATATAAGCTGGAGATTTGGACAATTTGTAGAATCCACACATTACTGCTACTGGAATCCATATCGTTCGCCGAGACCTAGTGACCAAGACCTTGTGCCGGGCCTGAAGACCAGAACTTAGAAATTCAAGTAACTACTAACACAAGCTGCAAACTCCAAAAGAGATCCCAGTGTCATTTGATTATAACAGTAAATGAGAAGGGTTAAAACCGCTGTATACAAGAAATCATGTATAAAATAAACCGTTGTTACATTTTTAATCCGATGATTCTTTTTTGTGTATCTCTGAGCTCTCGACCAGTCTTCACTTCAGTTTGCTTCATCATCGATCTTCTCACTCTTTGAGGTAAAAAAATAAAACGTGGCAAAGGAGTGAATGATCGTGAATAGACAAACGCCTGCTAATTCGAGAAAGACCCTGCCTATCATCACAATACCAGCGACAAACGAGCCACGCGTTAACGAGTGAAGAGTCAGCTAGATGGCAATCACGGTGGTCTGAAGTAACTTGAAGACCAACGCAGGGGTGTGGGCTACATTATTGGTTACCGTTGACAAGGATCGAATCGTGGGACCACACTAACATTGAGATATACAAAGATACTCGTAAAAATAAGAAATAGCAAGAATTTGCATATTATTTATTATCTCATTGTTATGTGATGAACTCAACAAAAAAAAAAAAAAAAAAAAAAAAAAAAAAAAGAGAGACGAGAGATAGTAATACTTAGTAAAATTGTGAGTTTAGAATCAAATGTAGATCAAATATGGAACGAAATCCGACAGAATAAGAAAGAATAAGTGCATACAGTCTTTCTCTTATGTTTATTTTTATAGATGCGTGTAATTATTTTTCTAGATAATTTAATTGGAAAATACAAGTTTTCTTTCGAGTTTTTGTTGAGTTCTAAGAGATAATTGTTACTATTATGGTCTGAACGAAAAAAAAAAAAAAAAAAAAAAAGGGCACCGGAATTTTCGTTGAGGCACACGTTGACGGCCTGTCCGTGTTGACTGCTTGTCCGATAGTGAGAATGTCACGTGTTTGTATGTGTAGAGGAAAAATTAGGGTCGATTCTGATTGGTTTAGAATAAGTGAATTAATGTAATTTAATTATAATTATATTTTTGACACTATAATTTTTATTCGTTTATTTTTAATGGACACGACAATTTCTTGTAAATATAACAATCTAATAAATAGTGTTTAAATATATTTGCTGTCAATTCTCACGAATAAAGAAAATGTAACAAATCCACTTTTAAGTTTGAGTTTTAAAATTCAAATCACCGCTTTTTAAAGCAAACATTGTCGAAGTAATTGTTTTGTAGGCACGAAGGTTAAACATTGCACGATCAGCAAACATTTTTCAGAAGCTTTGTCTCTTGATCTATGCCAACTGACTTAAAAGAACATCGATCCCAAATCTTTACATGTGTTTTCCTCTATAACTTCTTCACTGACGAACATCAGGCATTTTATAGCTAGCCTACTTTGCAACAACTGACCGTTTGGAACACCAAGCAGTGACCGCGATCGTCAGGCTGTCGTCATAGCAACGGATTTACGTGCAATAACTTGACAAGCGAGTAACTTCTCTAACCGGATACAAATTACGTACTAAGACATTTATTTTCGTTATCCTTATCGCTAACACTTATTATTGCCATATCACTAGATCCGGATTTGTTTTTTTCTTTTCTATGGGACTGGAGTGTCAACCATAAGCACTCAGCACAAATTGTATACGCTGACAACAATTGTTCATATCTACAACAGCCACAGATCTGTCGCCAGAGTATTTTTGAATGTGTGTTTGAAGAGTCTTGAGTAAGAATTTGCACATTAAAATTATCTTTAACTGATGGGTGAACGAGATCCTGGGTAGAGGGGGGCTAATAGGCTCCCCTTGGAAACGGGTCTGAGTAGCCAGATTTCAAATTTACAACAAACAACCTCAAACTAACCTTAACTATTTTTTTTATTTTTTACATATTAACTGTGAGCAAGGCCGGCATGTACTACCTCTCGTCCCACTCCACCGGCCTTAGGAAGCCTGACTGAGAGCCCCGGGCAGTACTTTGTGACTCTGGACATCTTATCAATATTTGCCTTTTTCTACCTACATTTATATATGTTACAAATTAAAACAAGCAAAACTGACTATTAAAGGATGAAAATTTTTCGAGGATTTTGACGTCTTTTCTTTTTTTCGTACAATCTGAATTTGTTTTGCTTATGCTAAGTCTCGGGGAAAAAAAAAAAAAAAAACAAAAAAAAAACAAAAACAAACTATATAAATTTCACTATTCTTTATCCATAATGTTGAATGTGTTAAAATTATTCAACTTTTTAAGAAAAATCTCAAGTTGATGTTTGTATTTACTTGACTTTCCACTGAGTCAGGTTGTGACACAAGTTCGGTTTAAAAGGTGGGAACCCTGGTGCCTTCACTTGAGCCGCTGGTCATAGCTTGTCAGAGATGGTCTAAGCTAGTCATAGCTGGTCCAAGCTGTGATACTTTCAGCACAGGGACGGTAATCTCAAGTTGATGTTACAAATCGTGCAAAACATTGTCAATATATTCATCATATATGAATACTACGTTATGAAAACTGAGATGTAGTGGGTGGGAGCGAGGGAGGGAGGTCATTAACTGGATATGATTGATTTGAATGTAACGAGATTTCTTTCAAATACTGACTATGAGTTTTGTTTTGTTATTACTGAAATAATATTGTCAGTAAATTTTTTGTCACAATTTTACTGTATTTGAAGTTTAATCCTTAAACAGCGGGAAAAGACTGCACAAACATGCACACTAAACTGCTAAAAATATATTTTTTTTTTTTTTTAACTAATTTTTATGCTTATTTTTGAGATTGTCCGAACGGGGAAGTGTTTCGGAGCCATCTTCAGAATATAGTGGCTACCAGGTTTTCTTTTTCTTAAGCCTATAAAAAGACGTGCACTTATCTCCCTAGCCTCTTTTAAAGCTTTTTCAGCTCTGGTTTTAAGATGTAGTCGCATGTGGGCAAAATGTCCCCACTGGAGTACGTTCATTTCATGGTTTTCTCTCTTGACTCATTTTTACTTGGACTCACACTGAATCCGCCAATATTGTTTGCGGGATAAATTTTCCAGTAGCCTGTAAATATTTACTATCCAATGTCTTGATTACCACAACGTACTGGTGACTAAATATTCACCCAAACACACGAGCATTCCAGCAACAATTATATCCCTGTTGTAATGATTATTAACATGACTCTGGGTAAAATGTTACTTAAAACAAGAAAAAGCATAACATTTCTGATAAAAAAATTAATGCCATTGTGTTGTAGTTCAGCCAAATATCACGGTACATTAGCTCCAAACCAAAGTTCAATCCATACAAAAATGCTTTTTTGATGAAAAATATTTGCCCAACGTAGAATATGGTAAGTTTTATCGTCAAAATCTTCATTATTATAAGGGGAAAGACCAAAGTATTTTTTTTATTATTAAATTACATTTTTTAATCTTTTTTTTAGACCCTTCAATATTTTTTTTGTGTCAGTGTTAGTATAGAAAGTGTTTGCAATGAAAAACGTTAATTTGGAAAACCTTGCAAAACTCAAATAATTGTCGGATTTTAATGAAACTTTCAACACTCATTCCCAAATGAATGAAATTATTTTAGAAAGGTATCTTAAAAAAATCTTCGTAAAAATATTTTTTGTTTTTACATTTTTTTACCGCCACTTAATTTTATGAAATTTAAAAAAAATTTTTCATGGCTTAATGTTTATATTAGTTATAAGTACACGTCCTGGGAGAATTTTAAATCATTTTTTTTTTTTTAAGCAGTACCCCCAGTTACAAAATATATGCTCTGAAAAAAAAAAAAAAAAAAAAATCCGATAAAATTCAGATATTTTTTTTATTAGAAAGGCTTTAATTGCTTTTAAGAATAAAATATATTATGGAGACTATTAGCTTAAAAAATTTTCGATGAATAATTAATTTTTACAGGAATTGTTTGTAAATTTTAATTAGAATAATTTATAAAGTTTTAAATTTTAAAATTCTACATTAATTTGTAGCGGTTAGGTAATATTTTTATTAAGTAATTATATTTACTAATCATAAATGCAAAAGATTACTACAATTCATCAACTCTAATATTTAAAAAAAGGATGTGTGTGTATAATGTTCTTCAAGTAATGATTCAGAAAAGTATATTTTATTTTTTAAAGACTTCTTTAATAAAAAGGTAATTACGTTGTGTTGACAGATTTGTGAATGTGTACTATTTTAGCCGTTTTACTTACAAAAACTAATTCCAATCAATTCAAATTCGTTTTGAAATACAGCAAAGTAATTTGCTTATTGGAAATGTTAAATTTAATATATTAGCTTGAAATTAAAACTAAAATTTAAAATTAAAGCACCAAGAAATTTTTTTCATTTTTTTAAAATTCATTTTAAAAATTAACTATCGCTTGTCTTTGGAGGTACCTAGAATATGGGCATATTTTTTTAGAGTTTGTTGAAAAGTTACTAATAACTAGAACATTAGTCATAAAAAAACCATTGTAATGTGTCATGCTAAGATCAAATATTTAATAAAAAAGAAATAAAAAAATTATATAAAAATAATGGATAAATAAAAAATAATACAATAGTGTAGGCTTGTCTCTTGCTCTTTCAAAGGAGTGTCTAAAGAATATTTTTAAAATAAATTAATGTATTCTTTAAATAAATAAAAAAAATGCTAAAATGAGATCAGACGGTTAGTAAAAAATGGCTTGAATAAAATTTGATGCGTAAAACTGTATATGTGAGGCTCAAATTTATGTTGTAGAAAAGCTAAATGAAGCCTGCCGGTTTATAAAACGATCGATGTATAAAATTTAGTTTCCAAAATTTGTAAAAGAATAAGCTCAAATATAAGGATTTCAAAACCTAACAAAATAAAGTTTGCGAACAAGCGTGGTTTAAGGTGATACATGTTGCGGTTTTCTAACCAATGGGGAAAGAAAAGTTATACCCAACAAACAGTGTTCAAATTTTGATAGAATTAAGAAATTTAGTTTTTCGAATAGACAGAAGGATTTCGGCATACACAAAGAACACGTCGGCAGATTCTGGGATCTGAACAAAAGAAAAGCTAAACATTGCCTCTGAATCTGGAAGAAAAAGAAATAAAAGCAGATAGATTTATCTTTCTATAGTTGTTTGTGAAAATTTACATTATTCCGACTGTTATCCTCATTTTCATTGCCATATTCACAACGTTTCCGCTGTTGTACACTCCGGCTTTCTTCAGGTGATTGGAATTTCGAACCGAACCCTTTATTTCGTCCACCGGGGAAGATTGTTCTAGTTTCACGTGCCATACCTCTCCAGGATGTCTTAGTTATTTCCCTTTAACTCAACTCTAAGTTTTTTGGTTCACCACTGCTGTAGCCTGGTATTGAACTCACAGCTCTTTGGGTCTAATCACTGGATCTAACCAACGCCTTTATCCACTACGCCATGTGATAACAGTCCGAATAATGTAAATAATGTAAATAATCATAATACTTCATTTCAGAGATATAGACATTGTGAAAGTTTGTCACAATACCAGAGGTGTTAACCCTGATTTTGAAATTTCCACGGGATTTATCTCATCTCATTTTGTAAAATTGAACTAAACCCTTTCAATAGTCAAATGAATCGAAGTCAAAATTGTAATTAGAACTTGTTATCTTGCCTATGTGTTAGGTGCAAAGGAAAATTTTTATGTAAGCTTGTTTTTTGAATTTTGTTTTCTATGCTATTATTATTTCTTTTATGTTCTCTCTAAACTGTATAATAAATGCTTCGCTACTTCTGGCTTTTCTGCATGCTGGAAATCCTCATCTGTTGTTCTAGTTTTTAAGAACTCAGGTGAACCGTCTGACCCTGTAAGCCTTCTACCTCTTTTTGGAAAACTACTAGAGGCCCTAATCAATTCTGAAATGGTTAAGCATCTCACATCGCAAGGCCTTCTTTCAGACATGCAATATGACTTTCATTTCTCTCGATCACGATTGCTGGCGTACTAACGATAATAGCAGAAAAAGTCTATCAAGGGCTAGATAAGGATGGTGAAGCTCGAGCAGTTGCTTTGAATATCTCGAAAGAGTTTGGCAGGCAGGTCTTCACAAATTGAAAAGTTACGGTGTTCCGGACAAATTTTTTAACTGATCAAATCTCTTATCAATTCGTGAAATGAAAGTTATCAATCTGTTAGCTGGGGCAAATGATGACTTGTTAATTTTAAGGCCTCCAAAACTAAACTGCTCTCTTTTAATCATGAGAGATTCCTTTCTGCTTTCCATCGGTATGGCTGATGCTAACATCCAGGAAAGTGACTCGTTACACCTTCTCTAGCTAACGTTCTCAGCTGACATGAAATAAAAAGACTATATTGTATCCATTGCTAGGTCAGCTGCTAAGAAAGTTGGTTCATTGTGTCGTGATAGATTCTAGAGAGAAAAAGTGTATCTTACATTTATTAAGTCTACCATTCATCCATGCTTAAAATATTACGGTCACATATGGCCTGGTGCTAGAGAATCTTGGTAAAATCTAAAGAAGAATCAGCAATATTATTAGTCCTGTCCTGGTGCCTCGGATTCAGTTAATTTCCCATCGGCATAAAGTAGCCTACCTGTTCCTTTTCTATAAATATGTTCATGGCAACTGTTCGGATTAAATCTTCGCTATAGTAGCTAGACTTTTTGAATTTAAGCGCAGTACTAGGCTGGCGACAAGATCTCATCAATTGACGGTTGAAGTGGCTGGATGTAACCGAATGTTCTATGCCAACAGCTTCTATGCTCGCATTTGCGGAACTATCCTTCGGCTCTATGCTTTCCAGACAACTTTAATCTTCAAAAATTTAAGTGCAATGTCAATCGCTTTCTACTGTCCTCCTGATTACCTCTCTTTACATCCTTAAGGCAGCCCCATTCAGCAACCCTCTACCTTGAGTGGCTCTGATGCCTTGTATTGAGTAAGTTGTAACAGCATGTCAGCGTAACATCACATTCTATCAAATATAACTTGCTGTTGGCAATGTTTATTATGGCGCTGACAACGAGTTGTGCTTGATAATGTTTTAACAATCTTAAATGAATTCTACGTTAATTTACTTCATTTACAGAACATGAGAATGGAAATGTTTCATCATCTTAATACATTTTATCGAAGAAACCTTTCGGGATTTAGCACTGGAGGCCACAATCTTAACAACATAAGATACACAGATGACACAGTACTGATAGAAGACACGAAAAACAAATTACAAAATCTCTTACAGAAGATATCGACGGAGAGTGAGAAGAAAGGACTAAGCATAAACTCCAAGAAGACAGAATGCATGGTCGTCAGTAAGAGGATGAGCCCGAAATGTGATTTGCAGGTTGGGAACACTAAATTCAAGCAGACGCAGAAGTTTAAATATCTGGGAAGCGTCTTGACAGAGAACGATAAGTGCGACCCTGAGATCCGTAGCCATATTGAGATGACCAAGGACACATTCCAAAAGCTGGGCAGAGTATTGCGAGACAAGAGGATTTCTTTGGTAACAAAGAAAAGAATACTGAGCTGTTACGTGACATCTGTTCTTTACATCGGCGAATGTTGGACGATTTCCTCAAAGATGAAGAGACTCGAGGCGACGGAGATGTGGTTCTATAGAAGGATGATAAGAATATCATGGACCGAGCATGTGAGCAACGATGAGGTCTTAGAAAGATTGCAAACAATGAGAAGGCTTATGCTTAACATCAGAAAGAGACAGCTGAAGTTTCTGGGACACATAATGAGGAAGGAGGGCCTGGAGAATCTGATACACACGGGTCGAATACAGGGAAAGAGAGACAAGGGAAAGCAGCGCGTGACATACCTGACGAGCAAGTGGATGAAAAAACGTGGTCTGTGGGAGAAAGCAGAGGAAAGGAACTTGCTGAGAGCTGCAAGGATTAGAGGGAGGTGGAGAGCCATGAAAGGACATGGCACATAAAAAAGAAAGAATATAAGATAAATTAGAACAAACTAATAAAAAAAAAAGTAAGACTGTAACGATGTTATGTTACTAGTTTGTAGATCATTGCCAGAGTCTCCATTGTTTTAACAACTTTCTCCCATCTTTCTATAAGTTTGTTGATGTCATTTTCGTAGAAACTTCGTGTTTTTTTTGGAAGAAAGTTGTGAAGTAATTTTTAATTGACTTTACAAAGTCAAATTGTTTGTCATTTAAATTGTTCTGTAGAGAACGGAACAAATGAAAACCATGAAAGAGCCAAGTCCGGATAATACGGTGGGTACTCGACGGTTTCCCCATTTCAAATTGTTATGATGGGCCTTGTATGACTCCTGTTTTTGTGATTAGTAAAATATACAGATATACATCATAACAACAAAGTGAGGTACATATAAATATATAAGGATTTATTATCGGAAGGTTTGGTTGATAAATGTTCTCGTAATGTGGTTCCTAAATGTTGTGATATTTGGGTTTTCTGTGTTGAATGAGTGAATTATTTTGTTGTGATGAATCTATTATTCATATTCATTATGAGAAAATAAAATCTGAGTAAAACTTATCTTTAGTCTTCATTCCCGGAGAGGTCCTTTTTCACATGCTCTCATGGTGAGACGTTGTTGAAAAGACAACAGATTCTAAATTTTTCGCCAATAGGGCGTTTTCCTTTTTACTAGGGAATCATGAGAAATTAGGGATTTTTTTTTTATTTCTTGTGATCGCGAGATTACTACAAACTCTTTAAACTTCTGAAAAGAGTGCTTTGCAATATGCGGTCTTGCGTTGTCGTGGTGGAAAATGACACATTTTCGATTTACCAAGATCGACCGTTTTTTCTTGAACTAAAGTCTATTCAAATGACGAAAGGCAATTGAGATATCTAATTTCAAACTCTAAGCCATCATTTCCGTGGAAATCTTCGATTTATTCTCCACGATGGCAAGCAGGGCGTCTTCATCGAAGTCGGAAGCTTGCCCGGTGCTTGGTTGATTGTTTAGGTTAATAATCACCGACGAAATCTGGCAGACCAATTTTTGAGCGCCCAAAGTTCTGGAGAACGATCCAAATAAACCTTCTGAAGGTTTATTTTATTTATTTATTATTTTTTTTTTTTTTTTTTTTTTTCGTCGCAGTTTCGACGCTTAATCTTTTCCGAAATTCATAGTTCCAATCCCATGGGCATAATGACTAAAAAGTTTCCTCTCCAAAATTATAGACAAACAATACAGATGCATGCTGGGATTTCGTTCTAGCCAATAAAATGGACAACTTATCGGTTTCATTCGCCATATTGTTTTGAAGTCAGAACGCTACAATTACTTGACTGTGTTCATTTTTTTCGTGTTATTGTATATTGCAAACTTTATCAATTCCGTTCGTTGGACATTTTGCCAATTACACTTAACCATTGCTAATTATTCTTTGATATAGCAAGAGTGAAACTTTTCATCGTCCATCTTTAAGGCATTCATTTGTGGACACTCAACAATGTCTGACTCGAAACTGAACGATGCAAAGTTTCAATCTCAAACATACCAGAAATTAACACCAAAAACAAACGACAGTATCAAGTTGCGGTCATTTTATATTAACAATGAAAATCGGGCAAGAACTTTTGCTATGATCTCATAATAGACTATAACGACATATGTTACTAGTTTGTAACGAAAGTCCATTTTAAGTGGTGTCATCTATTTTGTTAAACTGGGATATTTTGTGTTGAATGAAGATATATTTGATAGGTGGTTGTGGAGATATTGTGGTTGCATAAGTTTTTGTTTTTTTTATCGAATAGGAGATAGTGTGGGTGCTGTATGCTACAAGTGGTTAGCATGGAGGCTCCCCGAATAAGAAACGAGGTCTATTATCACTAGAGAAGGTTTGGGTCATTTCCTTTTGTATTGATTTATACATTGTAGCGGACCCCCGAGCGCCCCCGTATCATACAAAGGTGAATGAGGTCACAAGAGGCCCGCTAACATTTTTGAAGACGTTAAATCTGACGGTGAAACAACATGGACGACAGAACGAGGATATGTATGATATATGCTGATTTATTCTAGAAAAGAAAATAAGGTGATCGGAAACGGTGGAGGTGCAGAAGTTCTAGTGCAGGCATTGATGGTCGAGGTTGGACGTCGCAGATGATCGCTGTTGGTCATGCAGGTGGTCGCTGCAGAGATGATCGCTGTAGTTGAAGTTGATGATGGTCGTTGCAGTTGATGTGGGTTGTTGCCAGGATCATCACTGTCTTGTGACAAGGGAGACCAGCAAGTTAAATTGGATAAGCTAACAGTAAAGTGTCTATAATAAAATACGTCGAGGTTAGCTAAAGGGAACTATGGCCTAAAAATGTCTAGAAGTATATTACAACAAGGTTTGTAATATAACTTAACTAAAAAGGGGACTTGCTAGTCTCTCCCACAGGTTAACAGTGTATAGGGGGCACAAACGAGAGGTCAAGGTCGAGATGACCTGTTCTCTTAGTTTAAGGAGCGAAGGAGGAGGTAACTCCGACAACACCACCTTGCGAGCAACAGGAAAAGTTCTCTGGCAAGAAAAATGTGGAGTAAACTCACAAGAATATCTCAAGTTCTAGAAATTACTTGGAACTAGATTTCACAGGCTGAACTAATCTGTCATGAAGTACAGATATTTTGCTGATTAAATGGATTGATATTGATTCCGTTAAAGTCAAGTGTTATCGTTTCAGGAAAGATTCCCACTAAGTTATGTTCTTACTTGATCTCTTTTGTCAATTGTCTCATTATCATGATAAAGCAACGTATTAAAGAGTCCTCTTGATTGTAACGATTTTGATTACCTCCCCTGCCTCTACTAAACTATTAAAAAAACATGTACCTATGAAGAGCAGGCGCTCCTTCAGTGTTAAAATAGCCACAGGACGTAGAAATAAAAACTTAACGAGGAAAAGTCGAATTACAGTGGAAAAAAGAATGTATTACAACCTTAGCTTTCTCCCTTGGAGTTCTCCAACAAGTAGCAGCAAGGGATTCAACTTTAAATCTGTCTGATAAGTTTCGGCTTCATGGGTAGCGCATATGGGAAAACAATGATATAAAGATGTAGATTTTCCACACTACCTTAAACAAAAAGCTGGGAAGGAAACTAGAAACTACTAGAAAGAGCGATAAGTATTAGCAGACTTGAGAAGTCAATTTAAAAAAACAAAACTTATTTCATAAATTTCAACCGACAGTAATGCTAACTGTTCGGTCGACGAATGATTCCTGTACGGAAACGGACAATTGCATTAACATTAGTAGGACTCGTATAGTTTCATATAATATCAAGACAGATAAAATGCAAAATATGAGTAGTTCACAGAAAAAAAAAAAAAAAAAAAACAACAATGGCAGTACTAATATTGACAAGTAATCGGTATGGATGTTGAAATTAAAGAGATTTCAAATAAAAAAGGATAACTTAAGAATGCTTGCTGTTTTGAAGGGTCTCACTTTTTCACCTGCCCGACCCCATCCCTAGACCATGTTTGAAGAGTTCAATTTATGAATTAAAAAAAAAAAAAAAAAAAAAAAAAAAATCCTGAAAATGAGGCCATGATAAAATTATGAAAACAAGATACAAAGAAAAGTAACAAGGTTGCATTCGCCCTACAATGCAAAAAGAAAAAAGAAAAGGAACAACTTGACCTAGTGATTAAAAAAATAATTCTTATAACAACAGTGTCGATAGCACTCAGAAATGTTGTCACACTATTCGTGAAATCAAACCAATGAATTAGTATAGTCATCCATTATCCTCAATAGCAGTAAAGGATTTGTCAACATCACACAATGTTAATTGACAGCAGGCAACCTTCAAATCAAATGCTTAAAAAGGCACGATAACTTCTCGAATTACTGACAAGGGTTTCGATCTTAAATAACGGATATACATCAAGCTGGATAATGCATTGTTATAAGACGTTTGTTTCCCATAGTTAACATATAATTTATACACATATCAAAGACTAAGAAAGGAATCATGTCTGGTTCAATAAGTGAAAATTAAATCGCATAGCTCGTTTCATCAAAACGACTGCACGTATTCTCCAGACCTCCGTTTTTCTCTCACCTTTTATACCAGGGCCAATGCACTGACAAGTCAGCTCTCACGTGAGAGCTTAATTCACTTCTCTTTTCCATGTTTCTTAAAATGTATTCAGTTCGCTGGCTGAACTAATTATTGTTGCATTCATGTTTTGTAAATATGTGGATGGTTTAATGGATAGTGGCTCAGAATGAGTAATCGGAGTGTCGAGTTCGAATTTCAGCAGAGTTTGTTACATTTACTTACGTGCAAATACTCTTGAGAAAGTTATCCATCTCTTATCCTTAGCTCTGGGTTAAATAGCAGGACTTTTATTTGGAAAAACTATTGTTCTTTTTTAAAAAAAAAAAAAAAAAAAAAAAAAAAAATGTTGATGCTATATTCACTTAAAAAAAAAATAAATACACGTATCGTAATAAACTATTGGGATGATAAAGTAAATTTATCGCCACCAACTATCCCAGTAACAATATTAAAAGACTACACGCATACGTCTTTTTATGACGATCAAACTTATCCTCCAGATTTTTGACCTGTGCATAACAAGGGGATGAACTTGGATTAATAATTCACTTAGCTAACAAATGCTCAAATTTTTAAGCACTAAATTCCATTCGTTCATGCATTGAGTATTCATACCACATCTGGTCTGGTGCTTCTGCTATATATTTTGAGATTTTTGATAAAATCCAAGGAAGAATTTGCAATGTTATCGGTCCTATGGCATCTCGGCATCAGTCATTTTCCCACCGCCTTAACGTAAATTACCTGTACCTTTTCTATAAATATTTTCATGGCAATTGTTCTGATGAACTCTCCTCTATGGTACCTAGACTTTATGAATTTCAGCTCAGTACTAGATTGGCGGCAAGGTCTTATCAACTTACAGTTGAAATGGCTAGATGTAACCGTAAATCCTATGCTAACATTTTCTTCTCTCACACTTCTCGCTTGTGAAACTCTTCCGTCTTCTTGCTTTCTGGTCAACTTTCATCATGAAAAATTTAAATGAAATGTCAATCGTCATCTTAATTCCTGTTCTTTTTTTTCTCGTTACACTAAATAAACCCTTGCATCTTAGTCACTTTATTGCCTTGATTTTGTGTGAAATGACTAAAAAAATTATGGATAAAAAATCATGTACAAATGCGATCTAGTTACAATTGGTGTAATATTTGACTTCATGTTTGTTAACATCCGTGTCATATGAAGTTAAGGCATAAATTTTAGTCTCGGTATCATTACTCTTCCGTTCAGGTCCAGGCCCACTATACAAAATAGTAATAACAATATGTAAATTATTTTCAGATAGAGTGTATCTGTAAAGGAACAAAATGAATAAGAAAACAAGAGGAAAAGCTATTCTTAGTCGACGTGTTTCGTCCTCTGACGACAGTAGACAGCACACAAGCATCGACTTCGCAATCAAAGTCTCCTGGTTTGAAGCAGGCGGGCAGTCTTACCCCGATCTCTCAACCCCCTCACATTCAAGCTAGCTAGCTTGATAGACATCTTTTAAGCCTGAGTCCGGCGTCATAGATGACTTTCTCACACCCAGTCTATCTCGAGTTCTGGTATGGTTAGGGAGGCAAATAATATTAGCCTAATCAATCCCACTACACCATTCTACCTGTTTCGTTTGCTAAAGCGATAAAATATTGTTAATTGTACAGTATTTTTAGTAATTTCATTCCTATCTTCTTTTAGAAAAAAACATCCTTTGCGTACACATAAATACACAACATATTACTAAATAACAACCCAAACAACAATTGCTAACGCCACTACAAACTTAATGAATGTAGTATTCATAAACAAACAATATTTTGAGGAAGATTAATAAGCAAGAACAGAATAATAATAGAATATGCAATCATTAACAAGACAAAATTACTTTTTGCAGTAATTCTGACGTTTAAAAATTGCAAATATTCAAGAACATTTCAAAGATCTGGTCACTGTTCAATCAGGTTTAAAGTACGCGTGTGTTAAGAAAATTAATAGACTATATGGCAAACTCACGTCTCGTAAAATGGGGTACAGTATTTGTTTTGAGATTGCACAAATTATAAAAATTTAGTTTTTATTATTTAAAAAAAAAATGTTATAATCATCTAAATGTATAATTGTCCAAGCTGGTATTTTTCCTTTGGGAAACGCATGAATACATATATAGATACACACACAAACACGTAGGCACATTCACTCTCTACACATATTTTGCACCCAAAAAGTTTTCACATTCATTTGGTACACACACCTTTGTCACATGTAACTTTCATTTTAATACATCATTATTTATTTGTACATAAATATTGATTCTTGTTTCTTTGCATTTCTTTATGTGGAATCACATCCCGAGTCTGCCATGTTTGTTGTGGGCATTTCAGGAGGCATACATGTTTATCTCTCAACGCATATACCGGTCCGCAACAACATCAATATAAAAACACCAAAGAAGGCAACCCATCCAGCCGCAGTTCAAGCGAAATTTCTCCTGTGGTTGGACAGCTTAAAACGAAAAGATTTCGAAGACATTTTCCCAAGCACGAACTGTGTGAAGTTAAAAAAAAAAAAAAAAAAAACTGTGAAAACAGGTCTTTCGTTTTTTCTCAAAGGTAATTGAACCTTTTTTTACTGCCTTCGTGAATTAATTTCTTTTTTCGTCATTTACAAAATCTTTGTTTTTTCTCTGGATGTAATTTTTCACTTTTCTTGGGTAACCATTGAAATTGTTATCTCGCCTTAATAGGCACACAAAAGGAGATTTTTGTGCAAACGTGTATTGTAACTTTTCTCGTAATTGTGGAAAACTGTAAATAAATGTTTTTCCTCTTAAAATTTTACGCAGTGTTTGTTTTGTTTCATAATTTTGCGCCTATTATTGTCTTGCTATTTCTACTGAGTTTTTGTGTTTGGCACACAAACCTGGATTTGGTCGGAATAAAATTTCTATAATACAAGTAAAATTGTATAAAGAAAATGTTAGAACCTATTGTCATGTCAAAATATATTGCTTTCAAGAGCAGGTGTGTTATACAAATACAATTTTATTTACAGAATTCTTCGTCTCAAAACGTGCTCAAAAGTATTTTTTTAAATACATTTATGAATATCTGCCAGCGTTGATGTTTGTTTAATGCTAAGATTATATAAAACACCAATAAGAATATTTATTCGGAAAGCTTTTCATAAAGAAATTAAGTAAATAAATTCAACTTGAACGCTGGTCAACCAATATTTGTTATAACGTCAATGTTCGTTCGTTACTTTCAAACGCTAAATTCGCCATTCATCGCGTGGATGCCGAATGAAACGGAGAAAAATTAAAGTTATTTATTTATTTCTTTTTATAAAAGTTCATTCAATACAAGGCTCGAGAGCCACCCAAAGTACAGGGTTTCAGTCGAAATGGTAATGATGAGTGAAACGTGTGAGATGAATGGAAGAGAAGGTGATAGGAAGTGGATACATAAACTGAAAGTATTCAGGGAACATCAACGTGTGATTATGTCCCACAAAGTTGCAGTTCTTGGAAATTCTTTCATGCATTTGAAACACGCAGGAAATGAGGGTGATTCGACTCCGTGGAAGTGGCAAGCTGCGTCCTAGCAGTAAAGGTCTGATCTTGTGGAACTAAAGAATGGAAATCAACTAAACATTTACCACGAAGATCCCGATATGCTTGCAACATAGCATTTATAGAAAAGAGGATGTAGAGTAGAAAATAAGTAGTTCCCCGACAAGAGCGGTAACTATAGTAAATTTAAAATTTAGTGATATTTTTTTAAAATTTCCTCAACAAGCGTCTCCGTAAGTAATACTATAAAGCCAAAGTACCTAAAATATTAAATTAATTTGTACACTTTCCTAAATCTTTAAGACTTCTGGGAAGTTAAAAAAGGCGTTCATGTTATATTCGTCACGTAATTGTTACAGTAATGTACCCACCGCCAGAAAAAAAAAAAAATCATAGACTTAAGTCTATAGAGATAGTTATCAACACCTCATAAAACAACTGCGTGTTAAAAATGCTTTTCTGCGATATTTTAAAGTAAAAGTAATATTTGTTTAAAATCAGATTAATTAAACTTTAAATCAACTAATCTATCTCAAGTAAAGTTTAAGAAAGGTATATTTGAGAGAGAGAGAGAGTTCACAAAGATAATATACCAACTCACATTGGGTGATTACGACTAAGTGGAAGTGACATGTATCATAGCAGTAAAGGTCTGAGACTTGTGGAACAAAAGAATGAAACTTAACTGAACATTTTCCATGAAAAGTAACGATTGGTTTGCAACGTTGCATTTATAGAAAAGAAGTTGTAGAATAGAAAATAAGTCATTCTCCACGAGATCGTGTAAACAATTGAGCTCTATCAAGGTTAGAAAGTTAGGAGTGAGTAGCGCCAGCCCAGATATGGTAGCAATACTCCATTTTGAGTGAAATAGAAATGAAAAAGAAAAATTGTAAAATCAGTCATACGTGAACATTTAAAAAATATACTAATTCATCTTTATTAATATTTTATTATTGGGAATACCAGGTGGTGTAAAATTGAATATGCGGGTGGTATGATTTGTTAATCGAAGTTCAGAGTTCTAATTCCTGCTGGGTTCTTTATATTCGCTTACGCGAAAATACCTTTATGGAAAGGTATGAACCCATCTCTTCTTCCCAAGCTATGGATTAATTAGTAAGAGTTGTATCACCAAACTATTATTATCTCTCTCCCACAAAATATTATAACAAACTAAAAATATTTTCTGGCTTTAAATGAGTTGATAAGCCGTAGGAAATGAATCACTCAGTCAATATCTTATTATATTAATAGATCATCATCAGTCTCATGACCGGGTGTGGTCGTAGGGTCGCTGCGCAACTAATCACCAGACCAGCTTCATCTATATGTTTAGATTGTGTGCTGGTGTCTGAATTGCAGTGAAGGAACTTCCAGTCTCTTCGGTGATATGATAAATCCATTTCCACTCCACCTTTATCTGTCTGCCTCTTTTACCTGGAGTGGTACTTCTAAGGTGGGAGTGGGGTGATTGTTAGCTCTTATGATGTGCCCATACCATTTCAACTTTCTCTTCTTGATGATGTCTTCCAATGGCCTATTTTCTTGTATGATGACGTCACGCACCGCATCATTTGTGATGCTGTCTACGTATGAGATGCATAGTATGGTTTTGTAGCATATTTCAAATGCTTGTTTTCTTAGCTGTAATTCTGCTGATAATATCCAAAATTCACAGGCGTACAGAAAAGTTGAGAAATCCATCACACGTTGTATATGCGTAGGGATACAAGAAACAATTATCTCCCTTTGTGAGGATTTCACATGACAACCGATTAGTGAAGCCCCTTTATATAGTGACAAGATTGGCCAGTCATTCAATTTTTTTTTTTTTTTTTTTTTACAGCAGCCAAACCGAGCGGTTTCTTTTTTGTTTAGCGTTGGCCAAGGGACCCAGGCTAAAGCTAAATCTGCTTCCTCAAGCAAATGCTACAATTTACAAGTCCATACTGCTATTTCCTTTTGGGAATATATTTTTCCCAAATATAGAAAGAAACTTCGGCTCGCATTATTCATTTTGGGAAAACCCAAGGCTTGCCGTTTCCCCTTCGTGTAATATGTCCTCGCCTGGGGCATAGAGGAATCCGATCCGTTTGAATCTGGAGTCATAATCAAGACACAGAAGTATCTCTATATGTAAAACACTTCCTTTTTGTTTCTCCTTACACTCTGCTTTGCTGTGTAGATATATGCACGTGTCGCACGCGGAAAAATAACATATGTCTTAGTGGTATGAAAATCTCTCCGAGAACAAGGCAGGTTTGTTATAGCTTTTCATTTCAGCATTGTATTCTGTCCGTGAAATACGGTGTTATTATATCATGGATGTAATAATGCCCAAAGCAAATGGGAGAATAAATGTTTCTTTCAAGTTTCCTCGTTACACACGCCTCAGTTTGGTCTTTGATTTCATGCATTAGTATTAATATAGGATTATTAATTTCTGTCCTGGTTTGTATTTCATTTTATTTATGTTGCTTACCAAAAATATATATCTATATAATAAAAGTGAATGTTACTGTGTCACACTTTTTCACCATTACTCCTGGAGGCCGTATTCCAACATATTTTGGAATCAGACTCCGTAAACAAATTAAAAATATTTCGAGACGGATCTGGACCCGTAATCCTGAAATTTTAGATTCCCAAGTTTTCATAACTGCAATTGTTTCCGTCGATTTTTATTGATTTTTTGAGACGAGATTTTTGTACGATAACAATTTCGATAATTTGGAAAAATTTTTTGGAATAACCGAAATTAATTGCGAAATCCATCGAAAGTCACTCATGAAATAAAAATAATTGTTTTTACGGAAAGTAAGGACCTACGTGCATCAAATTGTCTTTAAATTAAGTGACGGCAGAAGAATTATATCAGGTCATCCCATAAGTTCTGTCTGAATTTTAACTTTTTGTTAAAATGAACGAAATTTAAAGAGTATTTTATAATGTCTAATGAAGCTGAACATTGTTTTTATGTTTAGATGCATTTAAACTGATCAAATTTTATTTCAGAGAACAATAAAATTAAATTTTGTTTGATTAAAACCCAGCTAACATGGAAGTACCCAAGAATCATTTCAGGCACATAATGCTTTATGAGTTCAAGAAAGGAAACTCAGCAGCCGAAGCGGCTAGAAACATTCACCCAGTTTATGGAGAGAAATGTGTGAATGAAAGAACTTACAGAATATTATCATTTGAGGAATTGACAGTGGTTCTCAGTTCAAACCATACAATAGTTCATCGTCATCTTCAACAACTTGGAAAAGTTCCTAAACTTGGAAAATGGGGGCCTCATGAATTGTCTGAAGACAACCTCAAATCCCGAGTTGACATCTTCTCTTCTCTCCATTCTCGCCAACTTGTTTCACCTTTTTTGGATAGACTTATGACTGGCGACGAAAAATGGATCTTTTATCGAAATGTTAAGCATCGTAGACAGTGGTTTGGTAAAGGGGAAGGACCCCAGCCACAGCCGAGAAGGGAACTTCATGGGCAAAAGGTTCTTCTTTCAATCTGGTGGGATCGTGAAGGAACAATCCACTTTGAATTCTTACCACATAATGCAACAATTAATGCTCAAATATACTGTCAGCAATTAGAGCGTTTGAACCAAGCTTTGAAGAAAAAAGACCTGCTCTAGTGAATAGAAAAGAGGTGATGTTTCATCAGAACAATGCACGACCCTTAACAGCAAGAATCACGTCACAAAAAAGATCGAAGAACTTGGTTGAGAGAAAATTCCTCATCCACCTTATTCTCCCGATCTTGCTCCTTCAGACTACCATTTGTTTCGTAGCTTACAGAATCATTTGTAAGAAACAGCTTTTGTAACACAGGAAGAGGTTAAAACTGAAATTTGTGAGTTCTTCGAATCAAAACCAAAAGAATTTTACAGTAATGGAATTAGTAAGCTTGTTAATAGATGGAAGGAAGTCATAGATAATCAGGGAAAATACATTGTTGATTGAATCTGTAATTAAATGTAACATTTGGTCACTTGTTTTCTTTATTCAAAATTCGGACAGAACTTATGGGATGACCTGATAGTTGAACTTTTAAAAGTTTAAGGTAAGCTTAAATATTAATGCAATGCTTAAATGCAGCGATCAATTTTGATTTCTGTATATATTGTTGTCTATCGCATCTACTCCTCCTATCTATTGTGATAAAGGCCCAATCAAAATCCCCACCCCCCGCAGGAGATAGCTTAAATGCTGCCCGATAGTGCAGCTTTTAGCAAGCCTAATATATTATAAACAATATTAAGACGACGAAAGAGAAACTAGTTATAAAAATGAATGATCATAAGGTTTCATCTAAAAAACCTTGTAGACGAATGGTTATTTTTTACACACTTAGTGTTAAATTGAAAATGTAAACTGCAATCAAAACGCGAGAAAACCAAGCAAACATTCGACAATCTGTTTCCGCTGGTTGATCCTTGTCTGTTTCCGCTGCTTGACCTGACACAAATAGAAGCAAATAGGAGTCCACTCCTTTAATATGATTAGACCTTGAATAACAAATGGAAAATACTAAATGATCTCAATATACGTTTCGATTTACATATTTTTTTTTTAAGTGTCATAACTTATTAACGTTACAATTTTTGCTTTTTCATTACACACAAGTAAAAGTATTTTTCAAGCAAACTTAAGGCAAAAATATTAGAACTCCATAATCTGGTTTGCACCTCCCCAGGGTTACATAAGGATTTAAATTCAGAGTTATCCTTCTCCTAGACTGGTTAACAACCAAGGCTAAAGAGTCTACTCTACCCTGCTATTTAATTCATAGCTGGAGGAAAAGAGATGGATTCTTACCGTTTTCCAGAATACTTGTGCGAAAACGAATGTAACGAACTTGGTTCTCTAATTTCTCTTTCCGAGCTGCTAACCGTTACTTTACACGCAAACCCACCAATAACAATGATAATAATCTTTCCCCGGGCAAACCGACATTTTAATTTCAATCAAACCACACGGAATACCACCCTCTCTGTCTCTCATACACATACGCACTGTTATGAACTCTGGTGTATGTGCGTGCGTATGGAACATATGAGCAACGAGGAAGTTTAAAAAAAAAAATGGAAACAAAAAGACGACTTGTATTTAGACTAAGAAAGAGATAGTTGAAATTTCTGGAACATATAACGAGAAAAGAAGGCTTCGAAAATTTGATATTGACAGGACATATCCAATGCAAAGAGGCAGAAGGAAACAATCTATAATAATCTATTTCATGAATTCATGTAAATGAATGGCAGAACAGGACCTAGAAGAGATAGTAAAGAGAGAAAAATTGCTAAGAGATAAAAAAAAAAAAAAAGGAAGTTACGGAGAGTCATGATCACTCACTTCCCCCACGCCACATAAAAGAAGTGCGATGTGTAATTTAATACTTGTTGAACAGTTCGCTTAAAATCTCAAGATGGATGCTGCTAATCTAAAACTGACCTCTTGTGGTAAATGTCCTTTATTTAATTTAAAATCAAAGTTTCTTTTTCTCTGTAATGCTCTTAAGATAATACCAATGACAAAATATTTAACCAATGTAAGAATTTTCCCCGGTTGCGTGTATGTTTGTGCGTGCTCGGTAGTGAGAGTGGAATGAACACAACCCAAGGATCGAAATAACTGTTCAACAGCTTTTATTTCTGGTTGAACCAGAATGCAGAATTACCTGAGTAGCCCTTCGAGCTCGACTGAAGGGAAAAGTGAAAGGAAAAATGAGAAAGAGACCGAATAGGGCTTGGTCAGCGTTTTTATTACTTCCGGTTGTACCCCGCTATTTACTTCCATTGCTGCTACTGCTGAATCGAGCAAAGTAAGGACAGCCCCACATGCCACAATAGCCAATAAGTGAGATCGTTTCCCTACCCATTCAATCTATTTTGTACTCGTATAACTGAACTATACTTGCAAGCATGATGAAACAGGTTTTATAAACATATAGTATGCTGTTATTAGTTGATGTGTAAAAGTTTCAGAGTCAGAATAAGTGCGATCTATTCATTAATCACATTAAATATCGTTTTTAAGATATTTTAACAGAAAAATTAAAGTGGAAAAAAGAAAGGATATACAAAATGATGAAATAAATGTGTACAAAATACAGTGCAAAAATACACAATGGCTGTCCTAAAATCGTACACGCGACACTATAACAAATGCGTACAAAATATCAATATAACAAATACATACTCAAGACATAATGCGTATACAACGCAATGTAATAAACACACACAATCATTTTATATATATATATATATATATATATATATATATATATATATATATATATATATGTGTGTGTCAAAAATACTTTACAAACATCGTGGGCGGGTTTCTCACACCAAAACAAGGACAAAAGTCCATATAAAAATACAATGGAGGAAATAAATATTCGTACACCATGAAATTATTTAATCAACTTATGAAAAAAAAAACTTAAAATCCATATAATATTTCTCAATTTTTTTTGCTTTCAATTTTTTTAATTTTATTAATATAACAATTTTTTTCTGGATTCTTTATGCATATTGCAGCATTATGCCATGGTACGCACATATTGCATGGATTATAAAATTTTGTAAAATCTATGCTAAATAAAAAAAATTCATGGTGTACAAATATTTCTCACCCCCACCCCACTGTATGTCAAATATTTCTCTCCCCCACCCCACTGTATGTCCTTCGTTTTTGAGTAAACTTTAAAATTTATGGTAGACGTTATTAAATGTACAATCCAAGATATACCGAATCAGTGTGAATATTTCATGAATACCAATTCGTATAGATACACAATCAGTTTTACTCCTGAGAATTGTTTTTATGGTATATAGAGACGAAGTAAAGGCCAAATTTACTGTCTATAGTGCCATTTATTGTCGACTCCATTTGGCTACAGTGTTTAAAATGATTGACTACCGTCATAGTTCTTTTTGTGATTTGAGAATACATACACGGTTGTTATGTCCCTTCTGACTGACGGAAATTAATTCGTTGCATTCATCCTTTCTTCTTTTTCTCTTCTGGAATTGTACGTCAGGTCAAACTCACAGCCGATGAATCGCCAACCCTTGCGTCTCGAACTGCTACCTCGAATCAAGTTCCTCTCCACTGCGGCGTCTCTAGTCTCGTACGTGGTTTTCTTTTTATTGGGATGACACATCCATGTTTCCCTTTTGATTTCTGGCGGGACGTGTTGTCATTGGTTGAGGTTTTATAACGTCCACTGACCCACATAAACGAAGTCCAGGTTTATGTCCGTTACCGAGGATAGGAACAATAGAAGGAAAGGAAAGGAAATATATAGAAGAGAGGGAGAGTGTTTTCTTTGTCACTTAGTAAAAAGGAAAGTGTATATTTTCGTATGGTGTTATTACTACCTAATCCTATTACATTTTCTTGCATAGGTTATCGAAATGATTTTTTATAGCTCAACCCCTTTGTGGCTTATTTAAAGCCGAAATATATTTTTTAGATTGTATAATTCCTTTTTCTTTTGGCGAGTGGATATTGCATTAAGAATTTTTTGAGAAGAACGATAATTTTTGCAGATACTAATCCTACAAACTCCATAGCTAAAGAGAGGAGAATATTTTTAAGATGTCCGACGAATTTGATAAAAGAGAAATGTTTCAATGTGCACTTATTCTGAGTCCAGTTTAACAATCTCTAGACGAGAGATTTTACATAAAAGTTTCCAAGAAGGCACCCCACTTCAGCAAGTCGGGTAGTAGTACAACAATTAAATCGACAAAAACAGCATATTGGAGTTCTATTTTGGTTTTATAATCTATCATAAAAAGTAGTTCTTCAATTGAATTTGCGAATTATATAACATTAAAAATTCTTTAGAAAAAGATACATTGTTATTAGATGAATGTAAAAATAATTAGTCTTATAAAATTTCATAAGTATTTCGTGATAAAATGATATTGAACTATTTTCATTTAATACAGCATTTGAAAACGTGAATTTCACTCGACTGAGTTTCGCTTTCACCAAAATGCAAAAAATATTAGGACTACTTAAGTTGAGTGGTCCGCTTGTTAAAAAAAAAAAAAAAAAAAAAAAAAAAAAAAAAAAAAGGCAACTGAAAATATTTTAGGAGAATAATTCCCGTAGATTAAAATTCAGTAATGCTCCCTCAATCGACGACATTTATCAGAATCAAAAATTGATCATACTTATTATAAAACCCAGGTTGTGTGTGCGTGTGTGTGTCTGTACGATTATATATTGGATCGGATTTTCTATATTTTCAACCGATTTCAACAAAACTTCACAGGACTACGTAAAATTACCTTGCGGTGGTTCTGACATGCCAAAATTGGAAAAACAATTGTTTTGCACGAAATCAATTTGAAAACACGGTTAAGAGGCATCGCGATAATGAAAGGGGGACAACTCGTATCGAGTTATACTTATTATAAAACCCAGGTTGTTTGTGTGTGTGTGTGTTCGTTTATATATGTGATCGGATTTCCTACATTTTTCAACCGATTTCAACAAAACTTCATGGGGGGGGGGGCAGGTAGTGTTTCTTATTGTCTTGCACGCTTTTTTTCTTTATTTTTACATTCAGAATGCTTTAAAAATTCCATTTACAAGACGATTGTTTATAATAAAATTCTATTCAACCGGTAGACTCATAACGATTGAAAACAATGTTTTTTGTTTGAGTTTGACCAATTCGAAAAAAAAAAAAAAATAATAATAATAATTATTAAGACATGCGTGTCCGTCAACCTTAGATAAAAATCTTTGTCATTTTTATTTTTCAGTCTTTATGATCGTCGATACTTGATCTATCTTTTACTGTTACATCCCCGGGCAACACCGGGCTCTACTGCTAGTATTTTATAATTTGAGAGTCGGAGAGGGGTCCTATTCATAATATAAATACACTTTTATAAATATAGTTTTACAATTTATTTACAAATGACAAGTTTAAAACTGTGCTTATGTTATTAATAACTGTATTACTGATGTGGTCATTTTCCCCAGTTCTTTAGAGTATGATGTTATCAATGACGTAAGCACAGTCTCAAACTTGATATTTGAAAATAAAACAAAGTACAGGTAACTCTTTAAGAAGTCGGGGATCGATTTGGCACTATAAATATACTATAAGCAGGATTCCACATTTTTCAACTGACAAATGTCTTGGTTCCAAAAAAGTCTACTGAATGCTAATCTGCAAAAATTGTTTAACGTACATCCCTATTATTTTGTTCATTTTTATTTATTTATTCATTTATTTACGAACGGAAATCGTCAATTTAAATAGCGCCAAAATATCAACCAAGCATTTGATCAAGGCCAGTTGATGAACGTATAGTTCAACATACGTTACAAAACTTTCCCGAGATAAAAGCTTTGAAGATGATGATTGTGTTGGAGAAAGATTCCATGAGTCACCATTTGTTGAATAAGAAAAAGCGTTGCTCTGTATAAAATGACGGTATTTATTTAACATAAAAAAAATACACAAATTCTTAACTGTAACTCCTATTACGAAATAAAAGTTTGTACTTAGAAAGCTCTTCTCTCTGATTGAAAACGAAATGAACATAAATAGGCTTTCAGTGAAGAAGAGAGAAAGTGGAGTTGGGAAACAAGATCAAAGGGAGTTCGTTGTTGTTTTGGTGAGTAAGACCAGACGACGTGGTTGACTCGTGTCTCTTTATTGTTGTAAGTCTTTCTGTCGAGTTGAATAGACGCCTGATTTATATGGTTTCGCGTAGGCCCCCAGAAGCCTATACTTATTTATTGGCTACTCTTTATTTTTATTAATTTGAAATATGTTTGAAACCGGAAGGTTGCGCGGAGCATTTGTGCGGTGTGCTTATTTTTATCATTTGATTTGAAACAGTTAATTTCCGTTTACTTTACAATGGGCACAAACGTTCTTCTATGATAACAACCAATTGAGGATCGTTACTGAAGTGCATCCACGCAAAACAATTCGAGCGATTACAGAACAACCATTCAACAATTCTTCCACATTTACATAAAAAAAAATTAACTGGAAAATGGGTGCCACAAAAACTAAACGAAAAATACATCATACGAAGTTATGGAGACAAACGTAATCAAACACGAAGTTAGTACTTTAGAGTCAAACATGCGAATGACGAATACACGTTCGTAGACAGGTAGGCTATTTGCAGAACTTCCGTTCAACTTAAAAAATAAGAAATTCGGATCGGATATTTCAGCCAATCAGAGAACTGCCCGCCTAAAAGATTGGAAAGCCATTATAGATCCAGCAATTGTTTCAACAAAGTGTATATAAAGGAAAGCAGAATTAGTTTCAGGGTCCGTTTTTTCAACCACTAAACAGTCATTCACATAACTAGAATAGTCCATTTGTGACTAGTTTGTTTTAGAAATTTTGTTGACGTTTGTCCCGGATTATTATTTACATAAACAGTTTTGTCATTTTTTGCTGAACTTTCTCTTGATCCTTTTTGTTGTGTGTACTGAGGTGGGACCCCCACCATTATGGCAGAATGTCTACAGTACCAGGATCTGCAACCAAAAGCCACAAGCAAATAGCCATGGGCAGACAGCAACAAACATATATATATATATATATATATATATATATATATATATATATATGTGTGTGTGTGTGTGTGTGTGTGTGTGTGTGGCCCAGAATATTATGATAATTTGCAGGACAAGTACTAAAAGTTCATCTCAGGCAATAAACTCCTGGGAGTACCCTCAGTTGTGGAGTCAGTCGCAGCTAAAACTCCCTGCTAACTACAGATGTAAAGTCTAGAAAATTGATCGGAGTCAGCAGGGAGATGATGGAAGAGGCCTTGAAGAGTCTCAATATTGAAACCAAAGTATTCTTGGAGTGTGGTTCGGACCTGATCTCCAATAGGAGAACAACTGTTCGGAGATATTGGCAAAGGTAGGAGCGTCCGTCCAGACTTGGCTCCGAATGCGGTTTGTTCTTACAAGATAGGACTGCGGTGTGCTGCGAGTACATTTTTTCCCTGAACAGTGGGGGACTGGGCGTACGTGTGTATCATATATATTTGTGTGAGCCGCAATGCGTGAACGTGCGGGGATGTATGTTTGTGTACGTATGAGTGGCGTTCCGACGACAATTTTTTCTCCCACTACCATAAAAACACCGATATACGCAACCATATATAAATTCAAAATTTAAAAAAAATTAATCAGTTTGTCTGACGATCGTAGAGAGCGAGAAAACCCAGGGTCACAAACGCACATCAATTCAACTAAATATGTTAGCTCTGTCACCAACATTGAGCGCTTTCCAATAAGTACCATGCATAATATATAAATAATATATATATAAAATTGCATATATATATATATATATATATATATATATATATATATATATATATATGTGTGTGTGTATTTAGCAACAATCCTTTCTTTCATGCACATTTCATTGAATACGACAGACAAGGTGCTTTGATTTAGCTTTTTTATACAATTTCTCATGTGATCTAATAATTTTTTTTCTTTTCAGATAATAAATTATATAAAAACTGTCCGAATGATTTTTTATCCAAGCGCTTTCGGCTATGCATTTAGCCATTTTCAAGGTTAAAATAAATTAAAAAGAAATAGTTTGTAGTATTTATATGTTTTCATTTTCAAAACACGGTCAAGATACTGTGTCCATGTTCATAGTTGATATTATTGAGTGTTGTTGTTTTTTAATAAGGCTTCCATTATATATATATATATATATATATATATTTTTAAAAAATATGATTCCTTCGCTACTTCTGTATGGAGCACTGTCTTCTTAAAAATAAAAACAAAATTACTAAGGAACACGGGATTATGCACCCAACGTGTTCTTTTCTATTTTCTGCATACCTACGCATATATATATATATATATATATATATATATATATATATATATATATTCAGACAATTTCTTCGTGTTTTACGTTGCCCATCGCGTGTTCTAAGCTAGTATGAAAAAGGGAATATGACTAATTGGTAACCATGTAATGAAAGTTGTTTAAAAGTTCTGAAATTATAAACAGGAAAAATTGCAAATTTGTGTTGTCACGGAAAAGAATAACCATTTGAAAATAAAATAACATTTTCAATTATTTGTTTATTCTTTCGCCTTGCTTTTAGGTGGGAATATTTGTAATGTGAACAAATTAGAATAACCACTCTAGAGAAAGTAGATTTTTCTTTTCATTTGTATGCATCTGCATTGTAAACCGTTATAAAGTAATAAATATAGTCATCTAAGTTGTATCTAACTCGATACTCAAAATGTTGTCATAATTTGCGGATTGGTATTTACTAGCCATGATGGGGTAACCTTTCAGATCAATTCTGGCGTCCCCAAGACCCCCCCCAGTCCTACCCTCTTTCTACTTTATATCAATGACCTATCCAAGAACACTCTCAGATTCTTAATACATATATATGCAGATGATATGGGTGCTCCTCCAAATATCTTGATGACTAGTGACTGGCAGCTGATCTTTCCTCTGACCTAATTCTCACAGTTTAATGGGGTAAAGACAGGCTATCATTAAATACATCCAAAGCTAAACTTGTAACATTTCATCACCACCCAGTAGACCCTAAACCTGTATTAATCCTGATGAGTAGTATATCCCTCAAAGAGACTCTTTGGCTCTTATGCCTATTGTCTCTGAAGTTTACTTCCAACTTCAAATGGATCACATATATTTGTTCCATAGCAAATTCTGGAAGAATGTTTGGTTCCTTGTAAATACCAGAAAATACTTAAACTCAAACCAGAGCGGAACAAAAATGGAGTACTGTTACCATATCTGGGTTGATGCTGACAAGTTCTCACTGCCCAACCTCAATAGCGCTTACGCGGCCTTGTGGATGATAAATTATTCTCCACTCTACAACCCTTACTTCACCAACGAAACACTGCCAGCTTTTCACTAACATTATTGCTATTACTACGGCAGATGTTGGGACAAATTACACTCCTTAGTTCCACCAGCTCAGACTTTCACATGTTGGCAAATCATCCTCAGTACCACAGTTTTCCTTTGGTAAGGATTAATTTGCATTCATAGCTGCTGCCCTAGAACTGTTACTTTGTGGAACTCCTGAGAGAATGCTTCCCTGACAACTACAATCTTGGTCTCTTGAACTGCAGCCAACCGATATGAAACTGATATCGTCCTCATAATACTTTTACTTCTCTCCTTTACAATCTCACTTCTATCTTGAGTGGCTCTCGAGCCTTGTATTGTTTGAATAGAAAAAAACACAAACATAATAGAATCTCAATTACTAGCCTCTGTCCTAACCCTAAACCAGTCCCAAGTAATCAACTTGAAGCATCAATGACGATTTAAAAACAAATTATCAATATAGACGCAAAAGAGGCCTCGAATCACGTGCGGACATGTTTGTCAACACCAGTTACATCTGGGTTTTCCATTTAGTAACGGGATAGTTTGACATGTCTAGATAAACGCTACTCTGCAAATGGTCAAGATTCAGATCTTTGTAAAATACCTCAATCTAATAAAAGCCGGGGGAAAAACCAGCAATCAGCAAGACACGGTATCTTGTGAAGTCGGTCCCATTTAGCATTTTTGTTCCTAAAGTTGCTGTGGTTTCCAAGACAGTGTTATTTTTCTTAACTTTCATCTCTCCCCTCACTCATAGTTGTTGAGAGAGCAATCAGTTCGAGGTTTCCCCCAACTTCAACACACACGACTGGGTACGCAGAAAGGATTGGGTCTGTACAAAGCTAGCCTGAGCTCTGTGGGTATTACAGCATTTTGTCATTTGATATCCTCAATTGTACTGTAAAAACAACCTATGAGGTAATAAACTTAGTCATCCTCTTCCCTGGAAGCAAAAAGGTGAATATAAGGAATACATTTGAATAAGGAGTCACGGCCTCCGATGTCATTAACAAAGTTAATGCAGCGAACCCCGGAGTTTACAGAATCATTTCAATGGATTAAATCTCAAAAGCCTTGAGGAGATCAAAACTGACATTTCAGAGTTCTACTCTTCGAAAGTGAAAGAGTTATTTATTATTGCGATTAAAAAGCATGTAAAGCACACGGAAGAAATTCATAGATAATAATGGTAACTACACGAATGAATGAATTTCAATATAATGTAAGATGTGATCACTGGTTCATTATTATTCAAAATTATTATTATTCAAAATCCGGACAGAAATTAGGGATGACCTTATATATCTATATAAAACATACACACAATACACACACACATATATACACAGCATAACACACAGACATATATATAACATACATATAACACAGACACACACGTGTTTTGATGTTACTTTGCTGTCATCAGCACGATGTTTTTTTTTTGGTTTTTGTTTTTTCGTAACTATTTTTTATTGAAATGTGGCATCCCACAAATCTAATGGGAGGCCAATTAGATTAATTGTCGTTAAGTTTGATACATTTTTAACAATGAGGTTACCTCTCTTGTCTGTACATGTTAGGTTGATTAGCGATAATTCCTGCTCTGCTTCAGCAGAGCTGATTGCTATGGTGTTATGATGTTTTTGGCTCTTTGTACACTTTTTGGAAATATATGCATATGCTGTGTACTACTGGCACAAAAGTTACTTAGAACATTTTCCACATAATCCCTGAACCCATCCACATGAACATTATATATATATATATATATATATATATATATTTTTAAGATGGGATATATTTATGGGATAAAGTGCTCAATATTAAAGAGAGCGTATGTAAATATAAAAGTGAACTGGCGGCCTGACCATTGCGTCTAGCATGAAAGCCTGTCGCCTCTGAGTGTTGACCTCAATGTTCTCTTTATATATATATATATATATATATATATATATAGCAAGATAATGATCCTAAACATAGGTCAAAACCAGTGACTGCGTAGCTTCAGAAAAAAAGATTACAGTTCTGCCATGGCCTTCAATATGTCCTGACTTGAATCTATCACAAGGATTAAAAGTTCAAATAAATCGATAGTCACAAAAGAAAAAACATTCAGGAATTAGAACGTGTAACCATTGAAGAATGGAAGAAAATCCCAGACAAAAACTTGTTTAACTCTCAGTAAAAACTTTATAAAACAATTCCAGCAAGTCGGAAAGATGAGATAACTTATGATTATAAGAAAGCCTAACTTTAAAACAGATAAAATTAGAAAGAGAATTTAAATGCCTAAACTTGAAAATTACTGTAGTGTAAATACTAATTTTAAAAAAGTAGACGTCCCAGATATAACATTAAATTTAATGAATAATATATGCCTACTTTACAAAAAAAAATACTAATCCTCTATATATACACTTCAATCTAATCATCCTCCAACAATAATTATGCATACTTTCATCATCTATCGAAAAAAGAATAAGCACTAATTCAGCAAATGAGAAAATATTTTACGAACATAGCAATTTCTATGATAAAGGATAGTGGCTAGAAATTCCCAAAAAGTAATTATGTAAAAAATATTAATAGAAACCAAAGAAAAAAAAAAGAAAAATCATTCGGTATACAGCCCTCCATCATTCAAGGAAATGGTTACAAGTAAACTCTGATAAAATTCCTTGCATTAATCGAAAAACATTTTCCTAGAAATAGTAAACTACCTTAAAAATAAGTTACAATTTTAGTGAGAACTTAGAAAGGATAATCAAGAAACACAATGCCAAAATTATGAATAAATACTTAAACCAAAATCAAAGAAATAGATAAGAATAAACAAAAATAAAGAAAAATTATGTAATTGTAGAAATCCTGAAAATTATCCTCTGAATAATAAATGTCGTATAAAATCCGTAGTTTATCAATGCAATATCTCATCTATAGAGAATCCTAATGTTGTTAGAGTCTATGTAGGATGTACAAAGAATGAATTTTAAATTACAGACGCTTGCTCAGGTGCATTTTGTTTTTATTCAACACCCACAGAGTTCACCTGTGGTTTTGACCGCAACTATGCTGAGCAGACCTTAGTTACTTTTTCTGAGCGTGTTATCTAGCATGATCAACAATTTGAACAAGGCCAGCACGCTGAAGCCTTCAACCATGATGAACTTGTAACTTCTACCCAGTTTCATTCACAAGGTTTGGGTCAACCAATGTATGGTCTTCAGGCACTTTCCTTCCAAATATCGGTATAAACAGGAAACCTAGTCTCAGGGTCAGAATGCGAGCGTTCTAACCACTCACCCACATCCTCGTCTCAGCACGTGTTCGCATATGTGTGTGTGTGTGTGTGTGTGTGTGTTTTGAATAAAAAAAAAATATATATATAAAAAATTAAATTTTTCAGACACACAGTGTTGTATATTAATATTTTTTGTTTTATTATTTCAGTTAGGTTCGTCGATTTTAGATTGAATGACCATCAGGAGAGAAAAAAAAAAAATCACTGTCTCTGAAAAAGTGAACTTTATCTGTAGTTTTCATTTGTTTTTTATCGTTAATTTTGGTCAATCATTGTTAAACGGCCTCTTTCAAATTGTTTTTAAGATAGACGCTGGGAGATTCCTGAGTCACAGAATTCCCTCCTTCCTCATTTTGACAGTTTTATTGGTGACTGGGAATGGGATATATATGTGTGAGAGAGAGAGAGAGATCAACACTTCTGCAAGTATCTCTGCCTTGTGCGGGTGAGAAATGTGGGTAGAGCTTGATTTATGTGATTATATATTAATTCTGTGTGTTAAATTTGTAATATAGTCATCTGGGCAAAGTGTTTTGAGGCACAAAATCTATTTGCTATTTCTATTTTTTCAATTATTGAGAATTTTGCATGGCTTTTAAAACCATATAAAAACCAGATAGTGCCAGACCTCACGTTTCTTTGGTGAGTAGGCAAAAATTGTTGCAGCTTGGCTGGGATGTGCTACCCCACTCGCCATATTCACCAGACATTGCTCCTTCAGATTTTCATTTATTCAGGTCCTTTCAAAATAATCGCAATGGTAAAAAAATCTTTATTTTTTGGATGACATAAAAAAAACAACACCTTAATGAGTTCTTTGCCAAGAAACCACCAAACTGGGAAGATGGAATCTTTAAGTTGAAAGAAAAATTGAGAAAGGTTGTACAACAAAATGGTTCATATTTAGTTGAATAAATATTTAATGGTGTTTTGTCTTTTAATTTCCCTTAAAAATCGGCATGAACTTTCCGGACAACCCAATAGCAATGAAAGTTTGAACTGAAACAGAGCTCATCTGAACATTTGCATAGGGAATAGCGATAGAGTAATGATAGTCTTGTGACGTTACGTTTGGGAGGGAAAAGGCTGCAAAGTGGTGAATAGATCTGCAAGATGGCGTCAACTATTCTGAATTGTATCAAGTCTGGAATGTGGGGATTAAGCAGTTCCAGTTCAGATATAGCAGCAATACACCATTTTCGATCTAATCTGATTCTTGTAAAAATAAAACATAGCAGAAAGAGTTAGGTACTTCCTAGAGCGATAGAAGGAGCTGAGCATTTTCCTGCAGCTTCAGCAACAGATTGTATATGAGTTCCATTTGAGATAAGGAGTAAACTTGAAACCCAATAGACGTTTTAAAGGATAGAGCCTCACCATGATTCGAGAAAACTCAATTTAGCTCTTTTCAAAACTATATATATTTGGTAGGTACCACCAAAATGAGTGCTTCTTTCCGAATTGAAAGCAAAACAATCACTACCCCACGTTTTAAAATATTTGTCAAAAATCAGGGAATTATCCAATTCAAACGAAATCTTCAATACCTATTCATTAACTATTATTTTTACTGAATAGTGTTTTTATTTTTTTTAAAACTATGGGGAAATATTGTTGGGGGAGTAACTTTCACAACCCATTTTCGATATCTAGTGTGCATTTTTTAATTTGGGGTAGGCGAGTGGGGGTTATTCGTCCAATGTTTTTTAGTTTTATAAATATGCCTGAAAATATTATTTTAGAAAAAAATTACAAGTGTGAAAATTCGGCCCGAATCTTAAACATAACTCAAAAGAATTTTTTTTTTAAAAAAAGAAAAAAAAAAAAGAAAAAAAAATTCATGTTTGCATCAAATCATTATCAATGCGTATTTATTTACATATTTCCTGTTCGGTCTGTTGTAGCAAGGGAGGTAAATCAATTTAAGTTAGTAAATTTATGGGTAATTACTTCCCTTAGTCATTTAAAAAATCTATACAAATAAAATATCTACACGACAATTACTTCACGATCATTTTTTTCAGATGAGGGATTACTTGTCATTAGGTTTTGATTACAAAAACATTGGGTCTGCAATAACATTAAAGAAAAAAATCTAAAAACAATACTCCAAATAATCCTAAATAATCATAATTGGCATCAATTTGATTGTTCTCAGCTCAAATTAAAGATAACAAGTGTCTGGAAATGTAGATTTTTTTTTTTTAAAAAATGTGATATTTTCAAGAAACCATTCATTATCCTCATAATTGAAGAACTGGTGGGAATAATTTAAGAATACTAAGTATTGCTATAAATTTACTTTTAGCAAACATATTTCGAATTATTTCATTTTTTTTAAGTTAAACTTTGAATTATTTGAAAGATATGTAAATTGGAAAAAAAACAAAAAAAAACATTTAAATAATGCTTCTGGATATTATAAAAACACTGGCGCAGTCGCTCATCAATTATCGAACCTCCAATTATTGAGAAAAAAAAATGAAAAATTGAAAAATTTAATATTTATCTGAGATATTTTTCAAATTAAATTTAAGGATTAATTAACTAAATTTTATAAAAATAATACTGTTTATGAATATAACGTTTATTTAAGCACGGTAGCTAGTCAGAGTTCAACAAGTGTAATCTCCTATTTTTATTCCTTGCTTTTTGTAAGGAAACAAAAAAGCGGGCATACAGAGGACAAAAACTTCTAAAAGTTGGAATCCGGTATTATTATGTGTAAAAAAAAAAAAAAATCATTTTTAACTTTAACTGTGTATAAACAATAGTTTAGACTTTTATGAAGCGTAGTGAACGAATAATTTTGTTTTTATTGAACAATAACATCATAAACAAGAAATTATTTAAAAAAAAATAGTTGAAAGATACTTTTGAATTTTATTCATTGTATTTATTTTTTAAACCTATGTGAAGTCATCAAATCGGCGAACAATACTCAATGATATCTTTTTTTTATTATTCTGATTTTAAAATTTATAAAAAGGAAAGTGCAATTAAAAAAGGAAAAAATTATAAATGCTTTTAGGCACCTCCACATATTAAATAAAATTGAGAATACTTTGAATTTGATGAAAAAAAAAAAGGCCAAACTTAATAAAAAGTTTTATCGTCAAAATTCTTAAGAGGAGAGACCAAAGGATTTTTATTAATAAATTATATTGTTTTATTTTTTTTTAAATCTTCGAAATATCGGTTAAAATCTTGTATTTGGTGGGGGGGCGTCAGTGGCGGACCAGAGTGTAGGAAATTTTAACGTCTTTATTTGCGGTGAAAAACACACTGATATGGAAATTCTTTAAAAGGAAATCAAATAATTGTCGGATTTTAATGAAACTTATTTTAGAGGTGTTTCTTTTTGAGGAAATCTTGGTAAATGTGTGTGTGTGTGTGTATAATATATATATATATATATATATATATATATATATACACACACCTGTTTAAAAAAATATTTAAAAAAGAGCTGACGTCATATTCTTCAAGTAATTTTTACAATTAAGTCCCCCGTAGAAAAAAATAATAGATAAAATGCCGACTGCCAACACCTAGGTCTATGTTAAAAATGTATTTCCGCGATATTTTAAACTAAAAGTAAGTAATGTTTGTTTAAAATCAGATTAATTAAACTTTAATTCAGTGACTTTTAACGATTAGAAAGAAAAAAAAACTTCCAGTCAATTTAAATTAGTTTTGATATGCAGCAAAGTATTTTGCTTACTGGAAATATTAAATTTTGTTTAGTTTATTAGTTTGAAATTAAAACTAAAATAAAAACTTTGGAAATAGTTATTTTTTGTTAAGTGATACTTTTGAGTTTAATTCATTTGTTTTTTCTTACTTGTTTCATACCATAAAATATTTAATTGTTCCAATGTGTTTTTCTTATTGTGAATTTAAGAAAAGGCAAACAGGCAAAAAATAAAAAAAACAATATGGGCAAAACTAAGAGTTCTTATTTATGACCTCAAAATGATGTTTGTATTTTTATTTTGTCCACTAAATTATAATTCTATATAAACAATAGTTAAAAATAAAATATGTATGTTTTTTTTTATTCTTTCGCTTTTACGAAACTTAGTAGAATAGTCAAAGGCGAGAAAGTAGAATTATTTCATTTTTGTATATCCATACAAATAATCTAATACAGTGTAACCCGGATATAAGAGAGATTTTCTCTGGTCCCAAATTAGAGCCTGTGTTAATGTATATAAATAAGAGAAACCCGGATATAAGAGACTTCTTCTCCGGTCCCGACAACTCTTATATCCGGGTTACACTGTAGTTGCTAAAAGGAAAATTCTTTTTAAAAAGGTTAAACTTTACATTTTTTCAAATCTTAAAACATTGACTTACTTTATTTGATAAGAAATTCTTGTAATGAACAGCAAGGGGATGAATTTCAAAATCGTATAAATAATTTTAAAAACAAATATAAAAGTGTATATTGTTTTTCTGTCTATTGTGAAAGAAAATGTGTTTTATTAAATTATGCAAGCACCAATTCTCAAAAGAATTGAGTTTTATTGAAATATTGTTGGTAAGATTCGGGACGAATTTTCAGTGTTCTCAATTACTGCATTTTTTTTTTTTTTTTTTGAAATAGCATCTTCAATAATTTTTTTTAATTGTTAAAAAAAAGTGTATACCCCACCCCTGCAAAAAACAAATATTTCCACAAGGACTTTTAATAAAATAATCTATTCGGTATACAATTTATTCATCAATGAATAAAAACTAAAAATTTCGTTTGAATCGGATAATTCCCTATTTTTCAGCATTTTTTTTTTTTTTTTAACAGTAGGGGTGGGTAGCCATTTTTTGCTTTCATTTCGAAAAAATAAAAAATAAAAAAATAAAAAAATCACTATCCATTTTAGTGGTTCGTAGTTAATTAATTGCAATCAGAGCATAGTTGCCTTTAATTGCAATACAAGAAATATTCTAACAATTGCAAAAACGAAAAAAAACAAGTACTTTAAAAAAAATGTTCACACTTGAATATGAAATGGCATTTTTCGATTTTAAAAAAAATATCAATGTAGATTTTTCTGTTCAATTATTAAACCCAACTCTAAAAAAATATTGTTGTTTTATTGAATTATTTTGGTAAGGTTAAGGGTGAATTTTCAGTATTTCTTTTTCTGTCTTCATTGAAAAAAAAAAAAAAATATTAGGGAATTTCTTTACATAACAAATATATAAAATTTACATACCCTCCCCAATTTTAAAAACGTACACTAAATACCGAAATGAGGTGAAGGCGAGAAAAAATGGAAAAACAAAAATCTATGCCTTTCTAAAATAATTACATATTCACTCAACAATTCATGAACAAATAAGTACTAAAAGTTACATTTAAATCGAGACTTTTAGTAATTTTGTAGCCTCTGTGTTTGCTTGTTATCGAACTCCTAGGGTTTTTTGGAGATAGACCCCCTTTCTGAAACTACATTATTACCCATCGTACTTGGATAAGTATCTGTCTATATTTCTGAGATGTTATGTACACTATTTACATTATTCGGACTATTGTTCTCATCTTTGTCGCCATATTTATTATTACAACGGTTTGGCCGTTGTACGCTCGGCCTTCTTCAGGTGGTTGGAATGTCGAACTGAACCCTTTATTTCGCTCACTGGGGTAGACTGTTCTAGTTCTACATGCCATGTTTAATGGATGTCAGTTATCAGTTATCTCCCTATAATTCCCCGCATCATGGAGGCATGTGTCCAGAGCGTACAACGGCCGAGACGTTGTAATAATAAATATGGCGACAAAGATGAGAACAATAGACCGAATAATGAATGTAAATAGTGTTGGATATTTCATTTTGATCAAAAGAGGTTAATATATTTTTCTATAACCAAGTAAAAAGAATTTGGATTTTTTATACCACATTAAAAGTATGAAATAGAAATTAAAAACATCTGAGATATGGAAAAGCGGGTGGTTGGATAGAATTGATCTCCCAAAAGAATATTTCCACAAAGTTTTCCAATAGAAAAAGATATTCAGTAAAAACAATCATTCATTTAACGAATAAGTGCTGAAAATTTCATTTAAATCGAATAATTTCTTGATTTTTGGTAAATATTTAAAAACAGTAAATGGCGTTTTTTTTTTTTCATTTTGGAAAAAAAAAAAGTCTACATTTTGGATTTTTGGTGGTACTTGACGTGATACCTAAAGAAAGAATAGACATGAAAAAAAATCCTATGAAATCCATCTTTATCTAAAATACCAAAATTATGTTAATGAGTGCGCTCACATTTTTAGAAAGTCTCTTTTAACGACTTCCTAAGAAAAACCTTCATTTTCTGAAGTGAAAGGTTGTATCAAACAGAAGATTAAAAGAAGAAATTCAGATGAAAAAGGAAAAGAAAGAGAAATAAAACAATTCTTACTTCAGAATGAAATTGGCGATGATTCTTCCTCTGGACGAATAGTTCCGTTGGACATTTTGTTCCATTATTTAATAATATACTCTGTCAATAGGAATATATCAATTCCTCATCTTCCGAAGTAAATAAGTTTGCATCGAAGACAAGTGGAAAAAATGTTTTTTGTTTTTCTTTTTGATATGCCGATGTTACTTATTTAACAGCCTGTAGGCAAGCAGCAAATCAAACACTATCAGGCACACAAATAACTCGCTAGATAGAACTTCTGCAATTTCCAGTGTTATTCAATTATTCTTCCTTACGGCACAACAAAAAAAAATAAATCCTAGCCCGAAACTATCAACACTGCTGCTTCTCTTATAAATGTATCGGTTTTCTAGTTTTTTTTTTTAAATTTGTCTTTTAGAGTTATCCCCCTTGCATATTGAACAGAGTTGTCGCCCTTGACTAAATATCGCTGCCCTTGCTTACATTTAGTGTATTTATTTAACCACCGACACCTGAGGGGTTATTGAGAGCTCAGACATTATGCAACACCGAATGTAAAAAAAGATAGTGAAATTTCTTTCAAAGCAAGTCTAAAATTTTATAAAATGTTTCTAAATTATTCTTTGGTATTTTTTTTGCTCCATTCTGAATTTATAATTTTCATTTTAAGAAATTGTTGTTTTTTTGTTTTTTGTTTGTTCTTATTCTTGGTTATTTTTTACTTTAACAAATAAAACCTTGAATAAACTGATGACCAGTACAAATGAAAATACTTTTTATTGAGCAGAACGTTTATGGTTGTCAGTTCACCTTTAAAACCCAAATAACTTGATCTATCAGAGTTTTTCAATTTAGAATGTAGATTAAGGGATTTTTCACCTATGCATCAACAACATATTGTTTCAGTTGCTCAAAAGTAAAATATTGGGTGTTGCCAGTTTACATGTCTCTTCCCATCATTCCTCAAATATTTTTTGTCGGACTGAGGTTTGGTAGCAAGCCACTTACAGATTAAAAATTAATCAACTTGCATTGTCTGGCTGAGCCTTTATTTCTAAGTCACCTTTCTGACCATGAAACGTGGTTCGAATCTCACCATTGTCCATTTGTCTGGATGGTGACTTCTGACACTTTTGGGAAGTACCTGATAATAATACTATTAATATGATTCATGCATAATAATGTAGAAATAACAGCATGTATTATCTGACCGCCATATTTATTCAAACCAAAATTACATTTCAAAACAAGGGACACAACCGTGTATAAGAGTGATACTAAGTTAGACAACTTAAACTGAAACATGTATCACTGGTTGACCCAAGTCTTGTGAGTGAAATTGGTTAGACAGAACTTATTTGGGAGTCGTAAATGGTTGTGTTAGCACAAAGTCACAGGTTATCGTGACTGAAGTTTTGAGTGTACTTTGTTCAGACTGTTGATCAAGCCATTTAATGTGCTCTCTCCCAGAAACTATAACTAAAGTCTGCTCAACATAGTTGTAATATAAAATACAGGTGGGTTCTGTGAGTGTTAAACAAACACAAATGTACCTGAGCACGTGTCTGCAACAGGGATTGGCTAGCTGCACTAGTAAACAGGCATACTCGAACACAAGCGGCCAGTCATTATTGGTAGTTTTGATATCAAGCTGTGTTGTAGCATATCTTGGTTCTTGAGTGCTGCCAAAATTCCATTAACAATAACTAGACAGAGTAGCACAAAGCCAGTAAAGCCATCCCAAACTATAATTTCTCTACCTTCAAACCTACCAGCAACCATTTTCAGTTTCTTATTGTAGATCACAGAGAAAAAAATTTGTCTAAATCACATTCTTCAGATTAAAGTGCTCATTGAGGATAATCTCTACCCACAAGCATCTGATTTCTTTATGATATTTATGTAAACATGGTTTCAGCTTAGCTCATACCTGTACTACATGACAATTATTGGCCAAGACAAAAACATCAATAATGTTCTTGTTTCAGCAATCTGTCATTCACTGCCCCATCACTACCAAAAATGTAGTATTCTTGGCATTGTAACTTGACAGTATTTTTGATGTATCACATGTCAGTATCAGCAAGCTAAGACAACCAGATTTTATGGGGATTTTGTGCAGTAGTCATTGTGATTCTGCCGAGATTTTAGGTATGAAATTTCCACCATTGTAGTCTCTGCTAAAAACAGATTTCATAGAACAAATCAGCAAACTAATAATGGGTTTAATGAAAAATTGAAGAATTTTAAAAAATTCATCAGGAGTAAAAAATTATTAATCTTTCTATATAATCTGGTTGATGATCTTTGGACAGGAAAATTATTGTTACAGTAAGCTACAACAATTTGAAGAAACCTTAGTCCTGGGAATGTATTATTGCCTTTTAGGCATGTGTGTGTTTGTTAGTGGCAGTAGCAGTAGCAGTAGCAGCAACAGAGGGGACAGTTTATAACAGCTCTTGCCTACTTTTTCACTGGCTCTCCGTTTAGTCCTGTCTGTCCCTTTGGCTTTCCTTTATTTATATAAGGAATTTTTGCAATTCTGACCTAGATAGATTGCATTTTTATTTTGGTAAGCTATTCATGGCCTTTCTTTATACAAAAACAGATGACACTCTTTAGAATGCAGTCAGACCAAATATCTAGTTTGAATTTTGGTAACAATATGAACAGTTAGGAGGCAGGGTCTAATAGTACTCTACATAAACATAGAAAAAATACTTCACTGGAATTTGGGAAATTTTATAAGACCATAAATCTTTGTCATATTACCACTGGATATGTTGATGGAAGATCTAATTTTACTAAATCTTAATGAATTATAATTAGTTTATTTCAGGATCAAATCTTCCTACAGCCTACTCCAAACTCATTACTTCTAATTATTATTTTTATTGTTTTTTTTTTCCTTATTCTCTTCAACACTTAATTAGTTTCTCTATATTTTTTTCAGTGTTAAAATCTGAATTATTTCCAACTTCAAATTATCATTAGGCATTCTCTTGCAGTAAAACACTGAACATAGTTTACCACTCTGTTATAAGATATTGTAAACAGATTTCAATATTAACTGAACCTATCTTATTTTTTGTGCAATTTTTCAAACACCTTTTGATGGATTTTCTATAGTCTCTTCTGCAATTTGCCATCTTGTCTGTTCATTTTCTTATCAGCTCCATGGTTTCCATAATTCTCCATAAGCGTCAGGATTCCTCCAAAAGTTATGGATCAAAGTGACAGAATGTGAGTTTCCTAAATTTTGTTGAAGGCTTCACATCTGGAATGATTTTGAAGTACCATCACCACACAGTTTGACTCCAAGTAAAAATGCTTTTTCTTCTTATGTAAGCAAGAAATCTTTCAGTATTTTCAGAGAATCTTTTAGAGAGTTCAACATTAGAAATACAGAAATGCATCAAATTCACAAGTGTTTTATGATTACTGAACATTAGCTTGGATTACAAAATTGAAATTATCTAACCACTAACAAGACTAAAACATTTTAGGCATACATCTGCAATTCATTTATATGTAATCTCAGTACGAATCACTGAATTCAACAAAGAATCAGTCATTTTCTAAGTGTTCTCATAATTTCTGGATGAAATGTACATATGATGGAGAATGAACAGAGAGAAAATGGAGAAAAGAAAAAATATTGATTCTAATACTGCTTGTCTTGTATTGTCTCTTGAAGCAGATGAGGTGTTAAATAAATTAAAGAGAATTCATTTTGCTTCCAAGGAGAAAAGTTAATGAAGTTAGTCATGTGGCACAACAAAAATTGGAAAATCTTGTATTTACTTGAAATGACTAGAAAGATGGCGTGTGTGTGTGTGTGTGGGGGGGGCGTCAAACCTGATTGGGGTGCCTTGGGTAGTGCTTTGTGACCTTCGTTATCTCATAAAAATTTGCTTTTTTTCTACCTACATTTATATTACTTACATTACCTATTTTATTCAGACTGTTATCCTCATCTTTATTGACGTATTCACAACTTTTCAGCTGTTGTACGTTTAGACCTTCTTCAGGTGATTGGAATTTCAAACCGAATCCTTTATTTCATCCACCAGGGTAGATTGTTCTAGTTCCACGTGCCATACCTCTTCCGGATTTCTCAGTTATTTCCCTTTAACTCAACTCACCAAGTTTTGATTCACCACTGCTGTAGCCTGGTATTGAACTCAAAACTCTTTGGGTCTAGTCACTGGATCATTGTGTTCTCAAGGGGGAGTGGTTAACCAAAACTTAGACACATGACAAAGGGTTATTTTATTTTTACTTTTTGCACAAAAGTTCTTTTTTTTTTGAAAAGAAAGGTTGATACTTTTTTTTTAAGTGTTGACTTGTTCCGAAAGATATGGTTCATATTCTTATACGTGTACAAAAAATACAAATTATGAATTAAAAATCCAATATCGAAAAATGCAAAAGTCAATCCTGCTGCATGCAAAAGTTGTTTATTTATTCAAAAAATTTCTTTCTCGTGAATATTTTCATTATGTAGTGTGTGCAAAAGGAACAAGTAAATAAAATTAAACTTTTCTTATTAAAGAAATGATTGTAAGTAAGATACATTTGGAGAAATAATGGTTAATAAAAAAAATGAGTTCAATTAATAAATTTTGCGACGTGCTTAAGAGTTAATAGGAGTTGCTTCTCTTAGAATATTAAAAATAACACTGGTCAAAACGATTTTGGGTGCCAAGAAACAAAACACGTTTTAGCTGGTGCTGATTCTGAAAATGACCTCAGTTTTTCATGGTTAGCTACTATTTTTGCTCTTTTGAAATTGCTCATTTTTGGAAAAAAGATCAATTTACAATCTTGGCTGATCACAAAATTTAGTTAATAAAGGTCGTAGAAAAACCCATCAATTTTCAGCTAGGCCGAGCAATCAGCCACCTGAAATAAGCTATTTTTTATAAGAAAAAAAGTGTTTTTGTGTCAACAATTTTAAAATAGAAGTATTGAATTTTTCCAATTTATCACCAAAATTCAAATTAACTCATAAACTTTATAAGCAATACACTTTAGTAAACCTGATAATTAAGTTGACATCAAAAAAAATAAACCCTAAAATCTTGTTTGATATTCATAAATTTATCCCCTCACTACCAAAAGAAACCAAGCACATTGAGAGCATTTTGTTTTCACAGTTGGAAAGAAACTCCAACTAAATACATCCCAATTGAATGCACCAATTCCTTTGTATGTGATACTGCTGGAGTATCAAAAGGAACTTAAATAACATTGAACATGACAATCAAGAGAAAATTTTTACCATAGTTCTCATGTTCATGAAGGTTTTATTTCTGTTGCTAGTTCATTAAATGATTTAATGAAAATACTTGTTGGTCTTGGTATATTTAATTGTGTTGTTTTTAAAGACTTAGGGTCTGATTGTTATTGCAAAAATAGTATTTCTCAATAAGGAGACCAATATTTGTTGGTTTGAATATGAATTGAGAGGTTTCTACGATTTTATTTTGAGAAATATTGTCATCGGTCAATATCTTATAAACAGAAAACAAATGAAAAAAATGTTTTTTTCCCCCCAAAAGTGAGGCATTTCTGTACAACAAAAAAGTAGCTAACAAAGAAAAAGTAAGGCCATTTTCAGATTCAGCACCCTCAAATTAGTTAAAAAAAGATGTTTTGTGTCTCAAGACCATTTCAAAAATTTTTTTTGTTAACCAGTGTAATCAGAAAACTGCAAATAACTGAATATGTAAGTATGAAAACAGTGGAAATGGACCAAAAATTAAGAAATAAAAATATCTATTTTACAGAAGTATTTATTTTTCAGCTAAATCTCCTTTGTCAATGCACTTACTCTTGCCTCTTGAATTAGGGGTCTATCAAATAAGAGGGAATTTCTTTCAGTTTCTCAAAACATAATAAACCAGGGATTGGCAAATAAAAGTTGTGGTTATTTTTGTCTGAAGATAGAAAACAATCTAAAAATGTATGGAAATAATTAAAATATATTCATAAATTTACATAGAGCCAGATGAGATATGTTGTGATTTCTTAAGTAATAAGAGAATATACTAATAAACAAATCAAGATCAGTAATCATTCATCTTTCATGACATGCATTATTTGCTGTTATGAAACTTGAGAATTAACAACAAAAATAATAAATGCTATTTATTTAGATTGTTTATTGGAATGATTGGCAAAACATCAACTAATTGTCAAGTGTTTCAAACTTTATAAAATGGTAATTAATAAAGATTTATTTCCTTATAGTTGGTTCACATATTTTAATAATTTAGTAAAAGTTTATAAATTTATAAACAAAAAATTTTTCACATTTATTTTTCTTTATAAATTGCTAAATGATAAATATTGCATTGCATTAGTTCTAATTGTATTAGTTTTTACTTTGTAAAACACTGTAAATATAAAATCCTTGTAAATAAACAATCTAGTAAATATATTTGTTTAATATTTTTGTTGTAAGTTCTCAATAAAAAAAATGTATAAATTCACTTTCATTATCTGTTTAGGTTTTATTCCAATTCTAATCATTGCTTTTTAAAACAATAAACATTGTTGAAGAGTGAAGTTAGTTAAAAAAGCAGTGTCATGGTTTTTGATACTACATCTTATTGCAGGAATGTTTATCTGTTTGTCATTATTTCTTTAAAGGAAATATTAACATGAAACATACTTTTTGCTGATAATTATACAAACTGCAGTGTCCACACAGGCTGGTTCTCATCTAGTCATATTTACTCTTACAAGGTGTATATTCTGACATGTCACAGACTAGTCATGTTCCAACTATCTTGGCTGATTATCTGTTCATTAAGAGCACATTTTACTTTTATTGAAAATTCAAATAAAAGTAATACATTTTGAAAACCCTCCAGTTTGATAAATTCCATTTTCTGGAAAATTTTATTGTTTAATTTTTTCATCAATCATTGTAATAGCTGCTTGATCTTATTTTTCTGTTTTCCTAGGAAAAAAATGACTGGTTGTTTGTAGTATTCCATCCACTAGAGTAGCTACCTAATCACTATTACAGACATCTACTCAGTCATGTTTGTCCAATACCTACAGAGCAAATTTTGTGGTTTATACTACAGCTATACTGAGCCAACCTTAGACTTTGAACAAGCCCAGTAATTTGGTTTGGTTTGTTTTGTTTTACAGCATATCAACCTAAATGGGTTATTTAATGCTGACAACATTTTTAGGATAGATTCGTATGAATAGAGTATATATTCTTTGGTTTAGACTGGTTTGGTTTATTTTGTTTTACAGCATATCAACCTCAATGGGTCATTTAATGCTGACAACTTTTTTTTCCTGGTAATATTTTTGTTTTGTCAAAAATCTATTTCTGGTAATATTTTTTTCCTCAAAATTGTATAGCTGGTAATATTATTTTCAAAAACTTATTGCTGGTAATATTTTTTTTTCAAAGATGTATTGCTGGTAATAGTTTTTTTTCTTCAAAAATTTATTTCTGGTAATAATTTTTTACAAAGTATTTCTGGTATCAAAACTTATTTTTACACTTTCATAATGCTTTCTACCTCAGTTTTGAGGTTAACTATTTGCCCATATCTGGGACCCTAACAGGTGCTACCAACCCAGGTCAGGGTGGACCTGGGAACACCAGCAATTAAGAGGTGAACAAGGCCAGTAAGCTCAAACCCCTGGTCACAATAACTTGTGACTTTTGTTAGCATAATAACCATTGATTGCATCCAAACAGTTTCGCTTACCAAATTTTACTCACAAGGCTTGAGTCAAATGTGGCATGGTTTTAAATTTCCCAATGGTGTCAAATGCTGTGATTGTCTCCCTCACAAATCAACCATGGTAAGACTCAAAACCGGGTCTTATGCTTAAAAAGCTGATGTTCTAACCACTCAAGCACATGACAACTTCTAAGAAATATTAAATATGTAATTCCATTGTTAAGGTGAAGTTAGAAATCACCTGTTTGGGGGTATTTGTGATTTATATCTACTTTCTTTCTTGTGACTTTAATTAGGATTCTTCAAAAATAAACCCTTCAGCTATTTCGAGACCATGATAATTTTGGATTGTGGCACCAAAAGAATCCAAAATTAGATTCCAGAACTTTTTGCAGCTTCAGAGTGGCGGCTCTTGTCTTAAAGGCAAATAGATTTATCCAGCTAGCCTTAGAGTCAATAGAATGGCAAGTTATAGGTAGTAATTGATCTATTATAGGTAATATGCATAGAAATTGATCTAACTGGATAAGACTGGTAAACTCTTGGTTAGTTCAATGTTCTAATTTCCAGCTTACCACAAGTTACTTATTTTTGACATGATTCTATCCCATAGCATAACAAGTGTATTTTAGTCCATAGTTAGCAAATATTAAAAGATGCTAGGATGATAAGTTATGTTTAGTTTCAAATTGCAATCATGCTGTATCATCTTTTTGAACAAGGGTAAAAATGAAGTCCGAAAAGCTGGTACAATAAAACAAAGAGCATCAGAGTGTAATAAAAAAGCAAGATTTACATAGAGTAAGCATGTCAAGTAGTAGAATTAAAAACCTCACTTAATATGCCATCAATGTGATTATAAATGGGTGTAAGTTGACATACGCCCTTTTTGCATGGTTTTTTTTTTCATTTCTGAAACAAGCAAACTGATCCAGTAAATTTTTTTTTCTAAAATTGGACGTCAAATTTTGAAAAAAAAAAAAAACTCATAATATGCAAAAAAAAAAATGTTTGCTAAATTTGGCCCTTTGCAAATTTTTTTTTCTCACATTTCACAAAAAAGCACTTACACCTTTTAGCATCACACTAATGATGCGGAATTGTTTCCATAGAAACAACCATTCAGTATTCTAAAGGAGTTATAAAATAACACTATATATATATATATATATATATATATATATTTATTCCTTATTTTAATCATTCTTCATGTATACATCTATGCATATAGATATAGACAATGTGGACAAGGGAACCAATACTGCATAGTGACAATCAGTTTCACACCTCAATTCACTCTTCAAACCAAGTGTGTATACATATATATTTTCTACTCCCACCACCATGGATTATATGCAGTATTAAGTAGATTAAGCCATATTAAAAATCTTTTAAGTTTATTGAGGATTAGCTTCAGTTTTTGTTTTTCTATTATATTTATATATAATTTCTTATATAAGAGTGAACACTGAGGTCAACACTGAGTGGAAGATTGTGTTGAAGTAAGAAACTAACTGTTACCACTTGGTGTTGACCTCAGTGTCCACTTTTATATTTAAATATGCTCTATCCTGGATACTGAACACTTTTACCCATAAATATAGCATACATTATAACTATATTTTATCAGAATTGCTCATCTACATCAAATAATATATTGATTATTACAAATATTTTAAATGAATAGATATTGGCATTTCAAGAAATGTATTTAATATCGCTCTTTCACTAAAATATTGTATTTTGGTGCCATGTAACCTATGGCTGTTAACGCTCCGAGCATTGGCGGAATCTCGCCAGGAGGACTAGATAGATGAAACTTCTGAAAAATGGATACAACTATTGATAGCATCTCTGGTTTGGCAATTGATTCTCCAAGACAAACTCTACGGCCAGCCATGAAGGGCAAAAACGATTCAGGCTTTGCTGCAAGCTCACCAGATTCTGTGAGGAAACGTTCTGGATGAAACTCAGAAGGATTCTCCCATTTCTCTGGATCATGGTGCAAATCCCAAATGTTGAACAAAACCTGCCAACCTTTTGGAATATCAAATCCACCTGGAGCAACAAAAAGAAAATCTGTTAGAGTTACAATGAATGTATGATACAAATAAAAATAGCTTTTGTGTGTATTATTAAATTTCATGTAATAAATAAAAAAAAGAATATTGTAGTAAATTTATTCCTAGTGATTTAAAAAAAAAAATTTATTGATCAGGTTAAAATTTATTTATATCCACAAAAATTTATTGAACTATGCCAATAATTTTGACAGTCACTCTAATTATGATACATGTAATTATAAAAGTTTGATTAGACCAAGAAACAATAGCATTAAAACTGGTCAATACATATATAAATAAAATAGAATAAAAATTTAACATGCAGAGCTTTTAAATTTAAAAAAAATTAGATCAGCCAATCATTCTACCTTGGTTTTAACCTTTTGGTATCTTCAGGCAATATAGGCTAAATAATTTCCTAATGCTTTATTATTTAAAAATAAATAAATAAACACACAAAGGATTAATGGATTTTATTTTGAGTTTTTAATCTAACATATTTTTATTACTTTAAACATTATTTTTAATGTGCAGACTAGTAGATGAAATAAAATAACATGTCTAATGGGTATCCACTAAAAATAACATTTAAAGTAATATATATATATATATATATATATATATATATATATATGTGTGTGTGTGTATAAAAATTCAGATATAAATACAATTTCTGTAAAGACTATAAAAAAAAACAAAAGGAAAGTTTTTTTTATGTCAATGCATTTCATCCCTTAATGAATGAAATGCATTGTAGAAAAAATGTTTACTATTAAGGACATAAGTCAAGCATTATACTGTGTTCATTTCAGATCAAAATTCAGTTAATAACTATATGTCAGTCTATATATTGATATCTCCTGTAATAATCATTACATTTTGCTGATAATTTAGATTTCTAAAATTTTTTAGAAGTAGAAATTGTGTTAGCAATTTTGTTGGCATTTATAAACATTGAGAGTTCTGCCAAGATTTGGTTCACAATTATAAACATAGGGGACTCTGCATGAGATTTTTGGATGAAGGTTTGGTTTTAAGATCAATAAAAGATCTTTAATAAGTTCTTTATTTCATTTTTTTTACAATTCAGACTATTTATGTCATTTCCAATGAAAATTTCAATAAAATGTCTTCAGCTTTTGTAAGATATTATGAAAGAATTGTGTTGACAGGGTTGTGTCTATAGGTATGTCTTTGTTTTTTTTTATGGCCCTTGAGGGTCATTTCATTGTGTCAGTGAGCAATATGTTCATCTATATTACTTCATAGGTTTAGGTGGCAACTTGAACCAGATGGACAGAAATTGTCATTTATATATATATATATATATATATATATATATATATATATATATATATATATTATATTATAAAATTATCAATTTAAATTATAAATTTGAAATTATACATTTATGTAAAAAAAATTTTATCACATAATATATATTATTTTATATATCAAAATTATTTTTATTGAATAATTGTTATGTATTATATGTATATTTATATATATATATAAATCCAGTCATTTTCCAGAGATTAAAAATAACTGTTTGGAAGGAAAGTTTTCACAGTTTGTAAGACAGTAAATTTTTTCCTTCCAAATAGATAAAATGCTCACCCAACGTTGTATCACAGGTTGTGGCACGAGGTACTCCAAATGGTATAACTGGACTTATTCTCATTGCTTCCCTAATAACAGCTGTGCAGTACGGAAAACTGTCCTTCATTGCGACTTTCATCTTTTCCTGACCTATCAAGAGAAAAAAAAAAAAACAGGTAAATTTTGTGTGTTAACTATGATTCCTAATGTATTTTTTTTTGAAGATGAGCAGTTCATTGCCAAAATTACTGAATACTGAAAAAGATAATGCATAGTTTGGAAATTTATTTAAGAATAATATCACATATACATTTGAAGGAAGAAGTGGAAAGCTTTGACTCAATCAGGTTTCTCTCAACTTTGTTCTCAGTAGGAATGTAACAAATTTCTGTCTTAACTTCTGTCTCTGTCAATGTCTACTATGTCATTGTTTGTTTGCAATCTGTCTTACTTCCTCCTCCACTTCTTTTTGGTTGACTATGTATCTACAAGAATACTAACAACCCTTGAGAAAAGGGCCTCACTCCCTATCTTGATTCATCTTTTATAAGCACCACTCTTACCTACAATTTTTCACTGCCTACCAGACTGGGGTTACCATCACCAGCATTTAATCCCAAACTCATTCACCTTACCTGCTGTTTTCCCAGTAAGTTAGTTTTTTTTTTTTTAACTACTTATATGAAGAGTAAGGAATTTGTGTTTTACTAATCTCCCAGGTGAGAAGAGTTGTCACAACATTAACTGGGCAACAGCTCCACAGACCAGTATGCTATATACTGCATCAAGAGAAGACACCTCTTGGAATGTGTGGTGGAGATAAATGTATCTTCCTCTCCCAATATAGCATCACTATATCTTCAATATAGTAACACTTATGTACACTGGTGAATAATAGACAAGGACATGTACATAACATTTGAGTTTCATAATTACAGAAACTAGAATTAGATAATTGTTTGTTCATTCAGCATGCCAAATACACATTATAAATACAGAAAAGTGAAATGAGGTCTTACTGGTGAGGTGATTTGTTCAAACATTTTTTTCAGTCATGTTGTTTAGCAATGAAAGGTGAAAAAAAAAAATGGAAAAGTAAATTAAATGTTATGTTGGTCTGAGGATATGGCACTAGCTAGCCAGATAACTTAGATTTTGCGCCTCTGGCCAGACTGTCATATAATATTTATCTTAACCAATGACATGCATAAATTCTGAATCAAAGGGAGATAATTAAGTTTTGTAATGCTACACACCTATTTTCTGGTTATTCAGGGTTGTTGCCAGACACAAAGAGAAATTAGCCCTCATGTCACAGAGGATTATTTCAGTTTCATTCAAATTGTGTGTGTGTGTGTGTGTGTATTTATATTTTAATGAGACCTAAAATATTTCTAAAAAAATGAAAATTTAAATTAATTCTATTTGTTTCCAAATAATTTCTGAAAAGTTTAATAAAATATTGTAACTAACTGATTTTTCTTTTTTAGTGTTTAAAAAATGTCCCCAACTTTATGATTTTACTGCTTAGCTCAGGGTAGAGTTTGTCCAGACTGCATGAGAAAAGAATATATCATTCCAATGTCTTATTTGAAATTCATTATGTGCGCATGCGTATACATTAACTGGCACAAGTACATGTAAGACAGAATGTGTTACATGAAATTGAAGTAAGTCACTTATCTACAACACAGACATATGCATATAGGCTTTTTACAGCATACAAAACCACACAGAGTATGATGGTCAAAGAATGAACACTTCATAATAAAGATGTAGACGCCTATTAAAATTAAACATGAATCTCTTAACAGAATTTGGTAGAAAATTTAAACATGACAAACTTCAAAAAACAAAAAAATAATGATTTATGCACATAGATGGACTAAGAGTATATTAGAATAATAATTTTATAAATGGTTCAAAGCACCAATTAAGATACAAAAACTAGCAAAGTAAATTAGTATAATCTGTTAAAACAGAAAAGGTTTCAATTAATGTTCTTTTGAAGCAATTGGGTTTAAATAAAAAGTCTGTACATGTACGAATAAAAGTAGGTTTATATAGATAGGGAGAAAGGAGTCCAATAAATCCTTGGGTGTAAGTGTGTTGGCAAGAGTGAGTCGGCAATTGGTAGTAGTTCTTTTGAAGTTGCTGGGAGCAAGCGGATCCTTCTGTGGCAAGTGTTTTTGATTTTTAGGCTGTCACTTTTCTTTTATTTGTTTTTAGAAGATCTGAACTTAGGACTCTGGAAAGCTAAAAGAAGAGCTAGAAACGGCAGATAGAAATCCGGTGTGCACATGAGACAGAAAAGGCAGACAGAAATCAAATCAGGACAACAGTCATTAAAGGCGGATAGAAATCTGATCTGCATGTCAGTCAGAAATAGTAAAGCAGATAGAGTTGGATGCATTTACAGATATTCTTGCTTTTTATATTGAAAAAGTAAAGGCTAACTTTATGCACAAAATAACTCTGTACACAAATAAATAAAGCAATAATGAAAAATTTGTAAGCATACCAAGAACAGAGTCAATCTCTTCATGCATTTTCACCTGTACTTTTGGATATAGTAATGTCATCAAAATTACCCAGGCAATTGTCATGCTACTGGTGAAAGTTCCAGCTGAAAAACAAAATCACAAATTTAAAAGAACAGCTGAAAAATACAAGGGAAATATCATATAAGACTGTTTGTTTCTCTGTTAGTATATGTGTTATGCCCTGCCATTGCCCCAGATAAATAATGAACCATTCTATTTTGATTACAAAGAAAGTTAAAAGTTAATATATAAAAGACACTGTCTGGTAATAGTGAAAAAAAGAAAGAGAAGATAGAGGAAGCAATAATAGAGTCAAGTTTTTAATCAAATTTTTAATGCCTGCTTCAGTGAAATGAGAGTAAAAAGGTACTAGAAAGAAACAAAAAATAGAGGTAGGAGAGGAAGAAAGATTGTTTGCAATGTTAAAATGGACATATATTTATTTTCATCTTTTATAATTCTTCATATGTACCAAATGTCTCTTTTTCAATATTAACATTTCATTGATAAATATCTTTCATTAATGAAAAACTATGAAACTTTTTTACAGTGAAAGGTTTCATTTTATAACAGAAAAAATATTACAGGTCGGTCTTAGTGTCATAATTTATCAAATACTTATGTGTAATCTATGAAACATAGGTACAGACCTTTCTGCATTTTTACTGCTTGCAATTTGATCATTAAAATTGCATTTCTTGTTCTAGTGTCTTGAATAATGTGCCACTGTTCTTGGCCTATTTCAAGAAAAGACGAGTTCTCTTCCTTTTTTAAAGAATTGATAGCTAATATATCAACCATCTAGAATCATTCTTGGCAAATGTGTATTTTATAGGCTTGTAATATTCACCACTCTGACCTTTTTTGTATACGAATAGTATTGACAAAGTATTTGAGTAACAAATTTTAAGAAAAATATCAACTACAAAACAAACTGATATTAACAATCAGAAAAAGATAAATGAAATTTCTTAAACAGATCATGAAGAAAGATGGCTTAAACAATTTGATTGATTAACCAATTTGTTTTTTATGACTTATCAACCTTTAGCAGGTTATTTAAAGCCACAAAATATATTTTGAGATTGTACAAATTTTGGTGGGGTAGATAAAGATTTTATTCTGATACAAGTTCTGCTAACAGATCTAAGGGTATTTGTGTGTAAATGAATATAATGAACTCATCTAGAACTTGGCACTTAGAAAATTCAACATTAATAGGGGAATATTGAAAGAAAAAGAAACAAGGGGGGGAAACAGAGAGTAGCCTACTTGAATAGAGTTTCAATGAATAGATGGCAGAGAAAGGATAAAAACAGGTTGTAATAATTCAACATTCATAGGGGAATATTGAAAGAAAAAGAAACAAGGTTAAACAGAGAGTAGCCTACTTGAATAGAGTTTCAATGAATAGATGGCAGAAAAAGGATAAAAACAGGTTGTAATAGAAGAGAGAAAAATTCAACATTCATGGGGAATATTGAAAAAAAAAGAAAAAGAAAACAGAAAGGCCTACTTGAATGTGGAAAAAAAAAAAGAAACAAAAGGTGGGGGAAACAGAGTAGCCTACTTGAATAGAGTTTCAATGAATAGATGGCAGAGAAAGGATAAAAACAGGTTGTAATAGAAGAGAGAAAATTCAACATTCATAGGGGAATATTGAAAGAAAAAGAAACAAGGTGGGGAAACAGAGAGTAGCCTACTTGAATAGAGTTTCAATGAATAGATGGCAGAGAAAGGATAAAAACAGGTTGTAATAGAAGAGAGAAAATTCAACATTCATAGGGGAATATTGAAAGAAAAAGAAACAAGGTGGGGAAACAGAGAGTAGCCTACTTGAATAGAGTTTCAATGAATAGATGGCAGAGAAAGGATAAAAACAGGTTGTAATAGAAGAGAGAAAATTCAACATTCATAGGGGAATATTGAAAGAAAAAGAAACAAGGTGGGGAAACAGAGAGTAGCCTACTTGAATAGAGTTTCAATGAATAGATGGCAGAGAAAGGATAAAAACAGGTTGTAATAGAAGAGAGAAAATTCAACATTCATAGGGGAATATTGAAAGAAAAAAAGAAACAAGGTGGGGAAACAGAGAGTAGCCTACTTGAATAGAGTTTCAATGAATAGATGGCAGAGAAAGGATAAAAACAGGTTGTAATAAAAGAAAATTCAACATTCATAGGGAATTGAAATAAAAGAAAACAAGGTGGGGGAAACAGAAGAGTAGCCTACTTGAATAGAGTTTCAATGAATAGATGGCAGAGAAAGGATAAAAACAGGTTGTAATAGAAAAAAATTCAACATTCATAGGGAATATTGGAAAAAAAGAAACAAAATTGAAACAGAGTAGCCTACTTGAATAGAGTTTCAATGAATAGATGGCAGAGAAAGGATAAAACAGGTTGTAATAGAAGAGAAAATTCAACATTCATAGGGGAATATTGAAAGAAAAAAAAAACAAGGTGGGGAAACAGAGAATAGAGTTTCAATGAATAGATGGCAGAGAAAGGGACAAAGGCATTGTAATAGAAAAAAATTCAACATTCATGAAATTGAAAAAAAAACAAGGTGGAGAAACAGAGGTAGCCTACTTGAATAGAGTTTCAATGAATAGATGGCAGAGAAAGGATAAAAACAGGTTGTAATAGAAGAGAAAATTCAACATTCATGATATTGAATACTTGAATAGAAAATGAATAGATGGCAGAAAAGGATAAAAAACAGGTTGTAATAATGAAAATTCCATTCATGGGGGAATTGAATAAAGAAACAGTTTCCTAATGAATAATAGATGGCAGAGAAAGGATAAAACAGGTTGTAATAGAAGAGAGAAAATTCAACATTCATGGGGAATATTGAAAGAAAAAGAAACAAGGTGGGGGAAACAGAGGTAGCCTACTTGAATAGAGTTTCAATGAATAGATGGCAGAGAAAGGACAAAAAAAGGTTGTAATAGAAGAGAAAATTCAACATTCATGGGGGAATATTGAAAAAAAAAACAAACAAGGTGGGGAAACAGAGAGTAGCCTACTTGAATAGAGTTTCAATGAATAGATGGCAGAGAAAGGACAAAAAACAGGTTGTAATAGAAGAGAGAAAATTCAACATTCATAGGGGAATATTGAAAGAAAAAGAAACAAGGTGGGGAAACAGAGAGTAGCCTACTTGAATAGAGTTTCATTGAATAGATGGCAGAGAAAGGATAAAAACAGGTTGTAATAGAAGAGAGAAAATTCAACATTCATAGGGGAATAATGAAAGAAAAAGAAACAAGGTGGGGAAACAGAGAGTAGCCTACTTGAATAGAGTTTCAATGAATAGATGGCAGAGAAAGGATAAAAACAGGTTGTAATAGAAGAGAGAAAATTCAAATTCATAGGGGAAATGAAAGAAAAAAAAAACAAGGTGGGGAAACAGAGGTAGCCTAATAGAGTTTCAATGAATAGATGGCAGAAAAGGATAAAAACAGGTTGTAATAGAAGAGAGAAAATTCAACATTCATAGGGGAATATTGAAAGAAAAAAAAAACAAGGTGGGGAAACAGAGGAATGAATAGATGGCAGAGAAAAGGATAAAAAAGGTTGTAATAGAAGAGAAAAATTCAACATTCATAGGGGAATAATGAAAGAAAAAAAAAGAAACAAGGTGGGGAAACAGAGAGTAGCCTACTTGAATAGAGTTTCAATGAATAGATGGCAGAGAAAGGATAAAAACAGGTTGTAATAGAAGAGAAAATTCAACATTCATGGGGGAATAATGAATAGCCTACTTGAATAGAGTTTCAATGAATAGATGGCAGAGAAAGGATAAAAAACAGGTTGTAATAGAAGAGAAAAATTCAACATTCATAGGGAATATTGAAAGAAAAAAAAACAAGGTGGGGAAACAGAGAGTAGCCTACTTGAATAGAGTTTCAATGAATAGATGGCAGAAAAAGGATAAAAACAGGTTGTAATAGAAGAGAAAAATTCAACATTCATAGGGGAATATTGAAAGAAAAAATAGAAACAAGGTGGGGAAACAGAGAGTAGCCTACTTGAATAGAGTTTCAATGAATAGATGGCAGAGAAAGGATAAAAACAGGTTGTAATAGAGAGAAAATTCAACATTCAAATATTGAAAGAAAAAAGAAACAAGGTGGGGGAACAGATTACTTGAATAGAGTTTCAATGAATAGATGGCAGAGAAAGGATAAAAAACAGGTTGTAATAGAAGAGAAAAATTCAACATTCATGGGAAATATTGAAAGAAAAAAAAACAAGGTGGGGTAGCCTACTTGAATAGAGTTTCAATGAATAGATGGCAGAGAAAGGATAAAAACAGGTTGTAATAGAAGAGAGAAAATTCAACATTCATTATTGAAAGAAAAAGAAACAAGGTGGGGAAACAGATAATAGAGTTTCAATGAATAGATGGCAGAGAAAGGATAAAAACAGGTTGTAATAGAAGAGAAAATTCAACATTCATAGGGAATATTGAAAGAAAAATGAATAGATGGCAGAGAATAGAAGAATGAATAGATGAGAAAATTCAACATTCATAGGGAATATTGAAAAAAAAAGAAACAAAATTGGGGAAACAGAGAGTAGCCTACTTGAATAGAGTTTCAATGAATAGATGGCAGAGAAAGGAAAGGAAAAACAGGTTGTAATAGAAAAAAACAACATTCATAGGGGAATATTGAAAAAAAAAAGAAACAAGGTGGGGAAACAGAGAGTAGCCTACTTGAATAGAGTTTCAATGAATAGATGGCAGAGAAAGGATAAAAACAGGTTGTAATAGAGAGAAAATTCAACATTCATAATATTGAAAGAAAAAAAACAAGGTGGGGAAACAGAGAGTAGCCTAAATAGGTTTCAATGAATAATGGCAGAGAAAGGATAAAAAAGGTTGTAATAGAAGAGAAAAATTCAACATTCATAGGGGAATATTGAAAAGAAAAAAAAACAAGGTCACAGAGAGTAGCCTACTTGAATAGAGTTTCAATGAATAGATGGCAGAGAAAGGATAAAAACAAGTTGTAATAGAAGAAAAATTCAACATTCATAGGGGAATATTGAAAGAAAAAGAAACAAGGTGGGGAAACAGAGAGTAGCCTACTTGAATAGAGTTTCAATGAATAGATGGCAGAGAAAGGATAAAAACAGGTTGTAATAGAAGAGAGAAAATTCAACATTCATAGGGGAATATTGAAAAAAAAAGAAACAAGGTTCCTACTTGAATAGAGTTTCAATGAATAGATGGCAGAGAAAGGATAAAAACAGGTTGTAATAGAAAAAGAAAAATTCAAATATTTTCAATGAATAGAAAAAAGGAAACAAGGTTGTAATAGAAGAGAGAAAATTCAACATTCAGCCTACTTGAATAGAGTTTCAATGAATAGATGGCAGAGAAAGGATAAAAACAGGTTGTAATAGAAGAGAAAAATTCAACATTCATAGGGGAATATTGAAAGAAAAAAAAAAAAAGGTGGGGAAACAGAGAGTAGCCTACTTGAATAGAGTTTCAATGAATAGATGGCAGAGAAAAAGGATAAAAACAGGTTGTAATAAGAGAGAAAAATTCAACATTCATAAAAGGTGGAAAGAAACAAGGAAAACAGAGGTAGCCTACTTGAATAGAGTTTCAATGAATAGATGGCAGAGAAAGGACAAAGGCAGGTTGTAATAGAAGAGAAAAATTCAACATTCATAGGGGAATATTGAAAGAAAAAAAGAAACAAGGTGGGGAAACAGAGAGTAGCCTACTTGAATAGAGTTTCAATGAATAGATGGCAGAGAAAGGATAAAAACAGGTTGTAATAGAAGAGAAAATTCAACATTCATAGGGAATATTGAAAGAAAAAAGAAACAAGGTGGAGAAACAGAGAGTAGCCTACTTGAATAGAGTTTCAATGAATAGATGGCAGAGAAAGGATAAAAACAGGTTGTAATAGAAGAAAAAAATTCAACATTCATAGGGGAATATTGAAAGAAAAAAGAAACAAGGTGGGGAAACAGAGAGTAGCCTACTTGAATAGAGTTTCAATGAATAGATGGCAGAGAAAGGACAAAAACAGGGTTGTAATAAAGAGAGAAATTCAACATTCATAGGGGAATATTGAAAGAAAAAGAAACAAGGTGGGGAAACAGAGAGTAGCCTACTTGAATAGAGTTTCAATGAATAGATGGCAGAGAAAGGACAAAGGCAGGTTGTAATAGAAGAGAGAAAATTCAACATTCATAGGGGAATATTGAAAGAAAAAGAAACAAGGTGGAGAAACAGAGAGTAGCCTACTTGAATAGAGTTTCAATGAATAGATGGCAGAGAAAGGACAAAGGCAGGTTGTAATAGAAGAGAGAAAATTCAACATTCATAGGGGAATATTGAAAGAAAAAGAAACAAGGTGGGGAAACAGAGAGTAGCCTACTTGAATAGAGTTTCAATGAATAGATGGCAGAGAAAGGATAAAAACAGGTTGTAATAGAAGAGAGAAAATTCAACATTCATAGGGGAATATTGAAAGAAAAAACAAACAAGGTGGGGAAACAGAGAGTAGCCTACTTGAATAGAGTTTCAATGAATAGATGGCAAGAAAGGACAAAGGCAGGTTGTAATAAAGAGAGAAAATTCAACATTCATGGGGAATATTGAAAAAAAAAAGAAACAAGGTGGAGAAACAGAGAGTAGCCTACTTGAATAGAGTTTCAATGAATAGATGGCAGAGAAAGGATAAAAACAGGTTGTAATAGAAATTGAAAGAAAAAAAAACAAGGTGGGGAAAACAGAGAGTAGCCTACTTGAATAGAGTTTCAATGAATAGATGGCAGAAAAGGATAAAAAACAGGTTGTAATAGAAGAGAGAAAATTCAACATTCATACATTTAGCCTACTTGATTAGAGTTTCAATGAATAGATGGCAGAGAAAGGACAAAGGCAGGTTGTAATTACAACATTCATAGGGAATAATGAAAGAAAAAAGAAACAAGGTGGGGAAACAGAGAGTAGCCAACTAAAGAGTTTCAATGAATAGATGGCAGAGAAAGGACAAAGGCAGGTTGTAATACAACATTCAAAATATTGAAAAAAAAAAAAACAAGGTGGGGAAACAGAGAGTAGCCTACTTGAATAGAGTTTCAATGAATAGATGGCAGAGAAAGGACAAAGGCAGGTTGTAATGAAGAGAGAAAATTCAACATTCATGGGGAATATTGAAAGAAAAAAAAACAAGGTGGGGAAACAGAGAGTAGCCTACTTGAATAGAGTTTCAATGAATAGATGGCAGAGAAAGGATAAAAACAGGTTGTAATAGAAGAGAAAAAATTCAACATTCATAGGGGAATATTGAAAAAAAAAAGAAACAAGGTGGGGAAACAGAGAGTAGCCCAATTGAATAGAGTTTCATTGAATAGATGGCAGAAAGGATAAAAAACAGGTTGTAATAGAAGAGAAAAATTCAACATTCATAGGGGAATAATGAAAGAAAAAGAAACAAGGTGGGGAAACAGAGAGTAGCCTACTTGAATAGAGTTTCAATGAATAGATGGCAGAGAAAGGATAAAAACAGGTTGTAATAGAAGAGAGAAAATTCAACATTCATAGGGGAATATTGAAAGAAAAAGAAACAAGGTGGGGAAACAGAGAGTAGCCTACTTGAATAGAGTTTCAATGAATAGATGGCAGAGAAAGGATAAAAACAGGTTGTAATCGAAGAGTAAAAATTACTTTAAGCAACAAAAGACTTGAAAACATGTTATTAATAGCGCAAACGAATTGAGAGATTTATAGATGGTATGATGGATCATTTAAATTATGTGAAAATGAAAATAACACCAACATTTCATTTTAACAGATATATTTACCTAAATTACCCATAAATATCTTGTAATACTAAAATGTAAATTTATTCAACAAAATAGCCA